>BGPR01006486.1:0-32141 GCA_013235015.1 Araneus ventricosus
AAAATTTAATTCTGTATAATGTTTAGTCTACTTTTTTTGAGGTGACATTCTCCTAGCGCGAAGCTGTCTATATTAACGTGCCCATTAGTTTTGGGTACGCGGTGATATTGAGTAAGGGTGAAAGCTAAGCAACCGTTAGAGGTGCTACAACTGAATTGCAAAGGTTGGTATTGTAGGCTTACACTTTACCCTTTACGAATTTAACATTGCTTACATTTTAATACGTTTGTAATATATTTTTTTAAGCTATGTACACTCATAACCAAATTATGATACCGAAGTTTGCGGCAAAGAAAGAGATAGAAGCAAAAACAAATTTGATCATTTGTAAAGTCTATTTATTAAAACAAAAGGTAAAGAGCAAAACAGATGCTATATGTTTGACATAATTAATAAAAAATGATATTTTTACTCCTGAGCAAATTCTCTTCAAAAAAGAACCATTTACTAAAAAAAACAGTATAACATGGTTATATGATGGTTAATACGGAGTATGTCTCCCGACGATGCAATACAGCCTTACAAATGCTCAGGCATGCTGGAGTATCAAATTATCAATCTGATCTTGGGGAATATTACAAGCACCACTCACTGCTACCTCCAGTTCCGGTAGACAGGTGAGGGGCGACGGGCTAAATTGCCGGCCAAGCATACCTTAATATGCCTACTGGATTCAAGTCCGGTGAGTAAGCTGGGGCTAATCCATACGGGTGATATCCCGATTGAAGGCATTCGCTCCGCTGCTCTGGTGGCAGAGGACGGGCGTTGTCAATCCATAAACAGAAATCGTGCACCCATGGCGCCCCGAAACAACAAAGATGTTAACCAGAATGACATCCTGATAGATGTACCTGTCATCATTAAGCACTTTGAACATGCAGTACGTTCTGGAACCAAGAATACTTCTCAAACGAGCCATCCTGAACCACCGTAAGCGGTGTCGTTCACAGGTGTTCTCTTGGTAGTAACGGGCAAATCGGCGCTCTCCATATGGAAAGTCCGTCGTCGAGAATCAGACTGCAAACTAAACCTGACCGCTGTCGAAAACATCATACAAGACCACTGCTGCGGTGTCCACAATGCATGCTCTCTACCCAGGCTAATCGCAGACGACAGAGTTGCAAGTGGAACACATCTGGACAGGCCTACGAGCATAGTAGACCAATGTGCCCTAAGAGTCTGGTAAATATCATTCGCCTTGAAACTGTCGTACCGGTAGCTGAAGATTTGTTTTATCGATACGTGGCCCTGTTGCTGTGCTCCGTCTGTTTTTTTTGGCAGTAACTGCCAAATACCGGTCTCATTCGCGTTGTAACTCGAGGGTGACCCAGCAACATGTACCACATTAACAATATCTTGGAATCTGCTGCCAAAGCCTGCTGGAGATGACACTGAACTCCCAAGTTCCTCGGATAACAGCCGGATGGGCCTCATTCCAGTCGTCCGATAATTCTACCAATGCAAAAATTACACAAATGCTTCTTGTTAGCAACTGCGTATTGCATTGAAAAGGCTTTTAAAGCGCTAGAACACTTACTTTCTTTTGCCACCATTCCTTACACTCTCTTACACTCCTCGCTTGGCTGTGACGTACTATCCCGCGCCATCTGGTGTTTCCTGTATTTGCATGTTCTTTCTCAAGATGTGTGTGAAAATTTACAGGTGAAATTTTTTATTTAGAGTTCAATTCTGTGATATCTGAATTATCCTTATAATTTATGGAAGGAGGTATATGGACCACGATTAAAGAAACTATCAGATAGAACTCACTGTAGTATGAAGACGCCAGCTATACTTCGAGGACAGGAGTGTATATAAATACAACGTGTTTTAAAATCTTTTGTAATTACTATAGAAAATAAAAATAAAAAACCTAAATAAAAAAATTAACTCGTTTTTATATAAATTGAGTTTCATTTATAGTATTTGTTCTGGAAATTTTAAAAACTAACCTTAAGGAACCAAGTTCATATGCCGTATTTAAATGGATGTTGAATAAATTTTTTAGCATTTTATTATACATCAACTCCGGTATATTTAAAAAAAAGCGCCTGTGATTCAATTCGGCAGTAATTGCTATTAATCAAAGTGGTGGAAATAAGATCACATTTATAAGACTATATGATCTCGATTGGTAGGGGGTAAATATATTCGTCTGCCGTAATAGAGGAGCATCCTTTTTCATGTCTAAATTGTTATCATAGCAGAACTGAAGGTTTTTTTCGCCACCACATGCTGCAAGACGACAAAACTATAGTTTTTTTAAATAGTTATTAATTAAACTCTTAACTACACAGTTTAAAACTTATTTATTAGTTAAAAAACTTATTTGTCTATCGTTAGTATAAAATATAAAATATTGAAAAAATATTTTATGAGATTATTTTGTTTCTTTGTATATTTCAACGTCAGCATCAAGATTATTAGTATCATGCTTCTGGTTGAGATTTGAACTAGTACACACTTCGTACAAAAATATATATATAAGCTATATTATCATATAACTACTTGTTGAAAAAAAAAAAACTTTGCTAGAAATAACAACACTGAATGCATATTATTATAAAATCTACTTTTTTCCCCTCGAAAGTCCACTCATCTTTCTTGATACGCCTTTTTTTTTTTCGGAAAATAATTACTTTTAAGATAGAACCAAGATCTTTTTCATTTTCATTGTGCTCTAGCATTATTAAACTAGTTAACTGTAGAATAAAGACTTCGGATTCTAAAAAGGAAAAGGAAATCAACTCTTCGCAATCTTCAAAGATTTTACAATGCGAATTACATAAGTCTTCTGCTTTTTCCGTATTGAGCAAAATTATAAATATTGTCATATTTAATCATTATTAAATAAAACTACATTGAAAACGCTTTGCCATTAACAAATTACTGAAATGGCCAAATCCTTCCTTCTCCCCATTGAAATCATTAAACGGACCATCTTAAAACGAAGTCAAAATTTTATATATCGTCTTTTATTTACTTCAAGAAACCTTCATGCAAATTCGAATAAAATCGAAGACAAGTATTGTGTCTGCATAACAATAAATTCATAGACAGAAGAAATGCTTGAACGGCTGAGAGCGGAAACAAAGACCTTGCTGCACTTAGCATAAACGGTTATGAAAACTGTTTCAACATGAAAATTCCCTTTGAGGAAACTTGAACTCATAAAAGCAAAGCGATTTCGAATTTACGCATACCTCGCACGCTAAATGTGAGATTTATTATAAAACGTGCTGAGAACACCGAGAAATGCATAACTGTGTTTCACGGAATATTAAAAGATATGGTTTTTTAAAAAATTGAGCAGAAATTAACCAATGAAGATTATGATAAAGATAAGCTTTTACTAGTACAATTTTAGACGATTGGAGGAGTCAAAAATCAATTGACTTATTTGAGACTGGATGAAGCCAAATTTCTTCGCGTGTTTGCTCATAACATACAAAAGTCTTCACCCAAATCACATGAAAATTAGCGAGTACGTGGAAATCAGTTTCAGCTGTAGAGGGTAAAATATCGGGCGAGTTCGTAGATGCATGATCAAAGACTGAAATCATTGAAATGGTGGGAGGCTGAAATTTCATTTTCATATAAATTTCATAAGACCAACGTGGCATTGACTCAGCAAGTCGGAAGTTCAATTAGCGGAACTCCACATTCTAAGAAAGTGAATATTTGACCAACAGAATGTACCACCTACAATGTATTTATAGTAGAAAACGAATAAAGAACTTTTTTTTGCAGAAAGTTGATAGTGATTTTCAACTTTCTATCACGGCTCTGGGAGAACACTTTCTTTATATTTTTTGGTAAAAAAAACACATGCAGACCTGGTTTGATATAAGAAGGTTTTCTTTAAAAAAAAATCCAAACTTTTCGCATGTTTGTTTAACATACAAAATTAGAGATTACATGAAATCAGTATCTTCAAACAGTTATATTGAATTATAAATACGTTACATGCTGAACAACAGCACACTTATAAAAAATAAATCATTAAATTAATTATGATCGATTAAGTTTTTCTTAATATTGCAGTTTAAAAAAATATTAATAGAAAAACTCATCATTTTACTTTCTTAGAGACCAACAGGCATTCTAGTCACTGCAATGTTCATATCTTTTATATCCTAATGTATTCGACTGGCATTTTATATAAGTTTATTTTGTTGTGTATCAGACTTCAAAATTATAAAAAATTATACAATGTTCTCTAAAGGAGCAGCAATAAAAAAAATTGGTTAATGTAAATACCATATTTCATGAACTTCAATACGTAATACAATGTCATTAACATATTCTCTCGTATGAAAGTTTCGTATGATTGTTTGAACCTACGTGTACGCAAAAACATGAGAAAAGATATTTTGGGATTTTAAAAAACTTTATATTTTTCCAATGCATGCTATTTTTAACAAATTATATGTAACACGCAGACAGGAAACAAACTATCGGATGAATCTTTTATTCTCGCTTTTTTACTGAACGTGGGTGAGCCCAAATCACTTTCTTCTTTCAGCACATTCTGGTTTATGCCCGACCTAATCTTCACAGTAAAATGAGTTACGATTGGCTATTTCCAAGGTCTTATTGAGTCAATGTGACGTCGAGCTGCTACCCCGCCAGACAAAAGTGAGGTCCTACACCATATTAGATATATTCCATGACTTAGCGACGCATCTGTGTATTTAACGTTTGTAATATTTTCATTATTTTAATTACTGCTTTTATTTCACTTGAGGTAGCGACGACATTTTTTTATTTTGGTACATTATCGTTAAGTTATAATTACATAAATTTTAAAAAATAATGTTGTCAGATCAAATCAAGACACAAAAATATTGCTTCACGCTGGAAAGAAAGCCGATGCCACTTAATTTTAATTTTGGTGCTGGAGTATCAAATTTTGTTGGCAGCCTTCCAACCCTTTTTCATCCTCATAACTCGAACCCCAGAAATCGAAAGGAGAAAGTACTCAGAATGGAATAAAATGGAAATATTATACATATAATTGTCAATATTTTAAAACATTTATAAGCCATTGTTAGTAATAATACATACTGTTATTGAAATAAATGTTTAACTAATTAAAAGTTATTTTAAAATTACTTTTGTCGAAATACAGACAACGCCATTTACCCATCTGATTAGCTTAACTGAAACCTGATGATGAAGATCAATATTTAAAAAACCAAGCCATAATGAAGTTTTGTTTTATTAATTGTTTAAATATTGTTAGATTTAAACCTTAAAAATCTCCTAGCAAATATAAAACTGAAACCGGCACAGTCCATAACTGTAACGCCACTTGCTATTAATCAAAACTAATAACGGAGGTTAAGAACCCTTCAATTCTATATAAACCCTCATGGTTATTGTGTTGGCCAGATAATAATGCCTTGATTTAGATAGTCATTGAGAGGCAGTGAATAAAACGTTATTCAGTACTATGAACTGATATGAAACTTTAATGAGAAAAGCCTTTAAACTTTGGATAAACAGCATTTAGATTAAGCTCGTGAGTCAGATGAGTTTAAGATCAGCAGTAGTTGGATCATTTCTAAGTTATCTGTTATGAGCTTGAACTGAAGAATAAGAAAGATACTCTTGCTGTGCTTGAATTTCTTGATCTTAATAACTGCTTACTTTCGTATGTCATATATAATAAAGAGAAAGTATTTTAATGCTAAAAAAAATTAACCGCCTGAGATTTTTACTTGAATCTCCTGTTTTAGACCTCCTGAGTCCAAAACACAATTTTGGAATTATGTGTCTGGCTGTCCGTGTACTGCTGAAATAAGATAACCCAAAACCATTACAGCTACAGGGATTACATTCGGTATGGTATTTACACATATTTTTAGGTTTTCTATCAAATTTTGGCAAACTCCGTCCACAGGAAGCTCTGTAGTGTCCTGCAAGTAATGAATCAAAGATAACATACTACAAATTTTAAATAGTTACATTAAAATTGGTACATTTTAACCCCGAATAAAGGTCACAAATGCACCAAATTCAACATGCTGATTGTCTGATCAATTGTATAATTCAATAACTCTCTAACAAACACAGATAAGTGAAATAAGGAGGCCTCTACCTTTACCGGTAGACGAGTCTAACAGTCAACGGTTTCAAAAAAAGCGTATTGAACTCAAAATTTTGCTTTATCTTTCACACATAGCCCTATCAGGAATGCCGGTTTCTAATTCCCATCGAGTTGGACGACCTTCGGAACGTGGTTTCCTGGACGTTCTCGCTTATTTTTTCTCCACTGCGTTAGGGATCTTTTTTTCGCTCTATTGCCTTAGCTTATTTTTTTTCTCTACATGTGTTAGGGAGTATACGAGAAAATATAGGGAGACAACCCGGCTGGTTAAAGAAAGTGTGATGCCATTGATAAGAATCCATTTACATATTCAAATCAACATGCTGCAGAAAAAAATAGAAGTTTTGAATTTCATTTTCGTTTGGGGAATTTCACTCTTCAAATTGATTTTCAAGCAATTCCTTCCATTTTTTTATTGATCTTATGCCGATGCCCATATCTTAATTGTGAATCCCATACCAATAAAGAAGTAACTATAGCCATAATCTCCTGCTGTAAATGTATTATTCTGCATTTTGAAAAGGTTTTACATATTTTGAGATGTGTATAGAATGTATTTTAATATACGAAAAAGCCGATATCAGCTGACAGATTATAATGGTATCAACCCGGTACAATCACCGAAACTAGTTTGCATAATACTTTTAAGGCAGAAACAGAAGCAGCAGTGTTTGAGATAAGAAGAAAAATATACCATACAGGAAGTAATTGGGCATAATTATGCAACTGAGAACGACTTCCATTTTATGGATTTCTTGAAACCACTCTTTCCAACCGTAGCTGAGTACACGTCATAGTCTATACCCACCGCAATTAAGATAAGAATGTAACCCACGTCACCCAATGAAATTTCATATCATGAGCTAAATATGGGTTACTTTGAAAAATCTCTAAATGACTTTTCAGAAATGTCAAAATGTCCAGAGCATTATACAAAAACAATATTAAATCCTTCGTACGATACAAACGTCTCCTCAATTTTACCAATTAATAATTTAGAGATAATTTCTATATAAATTTTGTTTAAGAATCGTATATTATATTTCAATTGTTGCTCTAGGATTAAATGAGCGTGTTCATTATATTTGAGCATGCTTGTTATTAAGAAAATATATGGCTGGAACTAGGTTGGAGAGGCTTATCTTCTAAATATTAGATCGGAAATACAGGGCCGGTCACCTGGGAAGATAAGGGACCCAGCGTCGTCGACATTGTGTGAACGATGGTATGTCAGTAACTTGATTTCATAGTGTTTGCGATTATGGCTACATTAACCTAACGAATTTAACATTGTTTAAATTCTTATTATGCTTGTAATATATTTTAGCTACGTCTATGAGTATATGCAACTATCTCGATATCAGAATATAGGACGTGCTGTAATTTGAAAATCCGTTGATTCTGGAGATTAAAAAAGTGTATATTAAATACATGTTTTAAAAACCGTTAACAAGTCAGTCATTTAAGCTAGTAAACTATTCTAAATTCTGAACCTTTTGTTACATAAAAAAAGGCTTTATAATTTTTTTATTGTCAAATTCACTTTCTTTGAATTTATCGACCCATGCTAAATTTTCTCATGCCTCTCTTATCGCGACCCACGGTTAGTTCATTGTTTTAAGTGTAAGAAAATGACAACCTAATTATAAAATTAGCTTTTCACATACAGAAATGAATAAGTTTTAATAACAGACACTAATGCCGTGATATTTTAAAAATACCTCAGCATTAGAAAGTGTCTACGGCTCAGTAATTAAATGCCTCCATAGACCTGTTCTTTTTTTATCATTTGGTTATGACATCAACGCAGATATATTAACAAAAGTTCCATAATGAGTATACCAGTCAAACGTTAAATCTTTAAAATGCATTATACAAACATTCAAATGGAACGATGCAATTTGAAATTTCTATTATATAAACAATATAAAATCCTTTTTCGAAAATGAGAGTTTGAATCATGTTGACCACATTTAAACAAAAATGCTTTAACCTTATATTTTAGTTAAATTTTTTGGGAGATACGCCAAATCCTAGTAGCATTTATAACGCTGTGTCCATTGAGTTTTGGGATCATGCGTGATATTGAGTAAGTGCGGAAGCTAAGCAACCATTAGAGATGCTACAACCAAAATTACAGAGTGTTTGATTGTTGCTACACTTTACTTACGAATTTAATGTTGTTTAATTTTTTATTATGTTCGCAATATTTTGTTACGTATTTGGGACTATTCACGATTAATCTACTACCGATAGAACTTCTCGCTGTGGTATGAAGATCCAGCTGACACTCTCGAGATTAGAAAGTGTATATTAAACACGTGTTTTAAAATTTTTTAGCAACTGTCATTTCAGAGAAAGAAAAAATGCGAAACAACATAAATATAAAAATAAATTTCGTCATGTAAATTGAATAAGTTTCATTATTTTAGTATAATTAAGGAGAAATATATTTAGAAACCCACCGTAAGGAACTGTCTAATAGATCAGTAATTAAATGGAAGTGGAATAAATTCTTTTTAGCATTTTATTATTACATCACCCGGTATATTTGGGGTGGGTCTGTGACAAATTAGCACTGCTTAACTGGATATTAATTATAGTGGTGAAATAAGACCACATATATAAAAACTACGTCCTCGCTTGATAGGAGGTACAAATATATGGCTGGATGCATAAGACTTCACTTGATAGAGACAAAAAATCTCTGTCTCCCGGTTAGTAGACGATAATCCACATTTCTGGGCTTTCAGAATTGAGAGCTTTTTCTTTCGCTCCGTCACCACATCTATGATGCCGCTGCAAGAGAACTACAAATTTTTAACTTATAAATTAATATGATTTTTACATAAAATTCCAGAAAACAATAATAAAAACTTTTATTTGGATCATCGTTAGTATGACTTCATAAATAGAATAAATATTCATTTGGTATTGCATGTCAACCATTTACATGGCAGTGATTAATACATAACGTTTCCTGGTTGAGATTTAAAATTATTCAGATGTCTGTAAACACATTTATTAAGGTGTCTTAAAACACTTTAAAAAAAAGCATTGCTTCCTTGGCAAGGTTTTATTCCAATTTATTATAATTATGGAACTGAGAACGCTTCCATTTTATGGATTTCGTGTTCATCATTTCATTCTGTAGCTGAGGGTACCCCACCTATGTAGCCTATATACTCCACTGCAATTAAGATAAGAGTGTAATCCATATCACTCACGGAAATTCTATATTACGAGTTGCAATAATACCTTATAATCTCTAATATGTCTATAACAAAAATGTCAAAATGTCCAGTGCATTTTACATAAACAATGATTAATCCTCTCGTACAATGAATGTCTTTCACATTATTACCTACTACTAATATAAAATTTATGCATACGACATGAATATATGCTTAGCCCAATAGCTGCTATACTCTAGAATCAAACCACAAAATAAAAAATTTTCTTAGCATATCTTTAATTCCCTGAAACTTTTTTTATAGATGTATATATATTTTTATTAGACTAAATTTCAGGATTTTTTCTTTTCCGATGTTTTTTATTTAATTAGAAAATCAAATAATTCTTTTAACACTCTCCTAGGTCTATTTTGAATATCCCTTTATTTTTTTAGCAGTGTTTGCAATATGTTGTACATAAAATGAAGGATTAAAACCAAATAATTTATCTCTAAAAATAACCCACAAAACCTTTTTTTCTTAATACTGTTTAATTCCTCCAGATAGTCTCGATGCGTAAGTGAACCAAAAATCACTGTACAACAAATTGAATTTTAAGGCACAGCTTTATCATTTCTCCTCATCAAAATAGCTTAATCAAACTACCGAGGGCATTAACAACGACAATTTAACTCTTCGTAAGATAACCCTTTCGTGCTATGTAACGAAACACAGCTAAAATCGGGACTGAAGAATTTCTGTGAACACCTCAGATATCGAGTTTAGTTTAGTTATATTAACGTCCGTTTTGAAGCAACACGAGAGCTTTCGAGGACGGACCCCTGTAATTTTGAACCATGGTCAGAGAGATAGCTGTGGGCGTGAAATTGGTGCACGCCTTCCAGAGCCAAATCATTTCATTTATCTCCTGTCTGGCATATGACTCTCCTGCCATACAACTTGAAGATCATGGCTTGAAGATGAATAGCTAACCTAAATAGCTTCAAGGAAAAAGATTCAATTGCATTATCAGTCATATTCATGAATATGAATTCGTGTTCAACACAGATTCATACTGGCAACAGCTAATGGTTCCAGTGGCAACAACTAAATGTTAAAGCGTGATTCACTTAGTGGCACAACTAGTTTCTACAGCCAATCTAATGGTATTCACTGAAAACATGTTTTTTTTTAAATAAACATATATTGTGAAACAGTAAAGGGGCCTTTCTGCAATTGGCAGGAAACTAGTTATTACCTCAAGGTGAGGGCTATGGAGTCAGGAGTAGCATAGTAGCTGTTTATTGCATGAGGTTTATTTTACAGAGTAAGATACTGTACAAATTGGCATGAATTATGTTAAGTATAAGAATAGCAACACAGCGCCAGCTACAACCTTTGGAATAATGTTTAAGATTTATTTTTTTTATTCTTCATTTATTGCTGATATTTATCATTTTCAATTCTGACATTTCTAAAACTGTAAATTGTTTTCGTTGATTTTTTCATCACAGTGGTTCAAGGTTTTTGGTTGAAGGCGTCGCCAGCTCTGGTTCTGGTGTCCGATGAGAGGTGACTCCCTAGTAGTCATAGATATCGGGGTTCAGGGTGAGTGTTAGGTCAGATGACGAGGGGCATGACTTAGTCAGATATTGGAATACGACTCATTGAATTACGAACATTCAAAATGTTTTGAAAATATAGAGACCTTACAGAAGCTTTTCCCTGCACATATAAAAAATGAAATGTAGCTGCTCTCGTGTAAAGATACCTATGTCTGCATCCATATCACATACTTCCAATGTAATCTATTTAAAAATGCAATTTTTTATTTTTTTATATCTAAATTTATCTATTCCGTGCTCTTGATTTCAAATATTCTGTTACTGATCTTTACAAATTTGAATTTTGCATTAGTAATTTAGGAAATAACGTGACCTCTGGAAGGTAAACAGAATTTTTTCTTTTTATTTTGGAGTAGCTCTAGACACCGGCTCTCCTGAGACGAGCATCTATGCCGAGGGTGCTTGAACATTCATTTCCTGCGTATTCCTGTGTAGTCTTTTTTTGTTTTATTTGGAGTATCTCTCGCAATCGGCTCTAACCTTATTAGCGACAAGTGCCGCGGTGCCCAACATTCATTTCCTTGAGTAGTCTTTTTTAATTTTATTTCGAGTAGCTCTCCACACCGGCTCTAACAGCTAAGCGACAAGTGCCGCGGTGCCCAACATTCATTTCCTTGCGTAGTCTTTTTTTCTTTTATTTCGAAGTAGCTCTCTACTACCGGTCTCTCCTTATTAGCGATCCAAGTCATCGGTGCCCAACATTCATTCTCCTTGCGTAGCTCTTTTTTCTTTTATTTCGTAAGAAGTAGCCTCCACACCGGTCTCCATATTAGCGACAAGTGCCGGTGCCCTAACATGTCATTTCCTTCGTATTCAAACGTCATTTTTATTTTTGAGTTACCCTAATGCCTCCTAATGTTTAGGTTGTTGTTTTTGATAGTATTTAAATTTATTTTATTATTCATTTATTATTCATATTTTTTTTCATTTTTTAATTCCGTTCATTTCTCGAAATTGTAGATTATTTTGTGAAATTTTTTTGAAAAAAAAGTAGTAGTTTTTTATTTTGAACTACCCTAATGTTCACCTTCAATCAACCATCCTTCCCGCAAATACGTTATTAACATTGTTGAAGGCTTGTATGTTAAGAGTAGAACAACTAGAATTACCTTTTGAATAATATTCTTTTTGATATAACATTTCATTCCATTTTGGTTTTCCTAATATTATTAGTTTCACGCTCACTACAAATAAAAAAAGTTCAAATAATTTGGCATTAATATAGATGGAAATCTAACACTTACCTTTCGTGATTATCGTGCTATTCAAATAAAAGATAACTCAATTCAATCTTTGAGCTTTTTTACATGGAGCTGAGTTTCAAAATCAGGCTCCATAATTCATATAATCTCATATCTGGAGTGAAAACTTGTACTGACTATATGTGTGTATTGTTGGCGAATTCTGCAATATCGACTTCTACCATGTTGTCTTAAGGTAGGACGAGATGATTTATGAGAGATACTAATGATTGCCAAGCAAATGAACCCCTAACTCTTGTCGAAAAACTTGGCGAGAAAAGGAAGGTTTGTAGAATCATGGCCCTTCTCTCTTAGGTACCGAATCTGAGAGATTCTTCCAGAGGATTCATGTCCGCATAAGTCTTGTTTGAAAAGTTTATATATCAAAGGTGCTCAAGTAGGTTAATATCTCTTTGGAATTTACGAAATTTGGTGCAAGCAGGTAAACTGTTGACGCTAGTGCAGGGGTCATGTTTATGAACTCCTCCTTGCAAAGTAAAGTGTCGCGCCCCTATGGAACCACAATATGGTCTTTTTACAATTTTTTTGCAAACTTCCATAAAACAACAGTGTAACTCAGTAATTTTAACAAATATTTATATAACTCTTTCACTTAAATTATTCAGCATTTAAAAAACCAGCCAACAGAATATATGTTGAAAGTTGCTTTTACTAACTTTGGTCAGGAATTCTCCTAATCAATTCAGAAACATCTAACTGTTACCAAGCTTATATCAATTCTAATATAAGCGAGGCCTAAACAATCTTGTTTGAGATGTTGTTGTTCGCAAATAGTCTTCACTACTCTCTATTGAAAAAACTATAGCTTCCCTTATTATCACAACACTTATCTGGAATAGTTAGTGACTCTTAGAGCAATTCACAAGTTTGAGAAAAATTAACTTCTGTTAATCATTTGAAACTTCCACAGGTATTAAAAATTTTCCACATAGAGAACACACAACCTGAGTATTTAATCATGAAGTTTCAGGCTGTTTATATCCGAGATCTTCATCTGTTAAAATGGTTCAAATCTTCTCAATTAACGCAAAATTTCAGAACAAGTAACATCTTTTATGATTAATATATATCATATAAAAACAGAAGTACTGTTTGTGATGTTTCAGTTGAGAAAATCTTATTCTGAAGAATTTATTGCGAGTGTCAACCAAGGGTAAAAGAATTCCAATTTTGTATTTTTCTTTGCACGATTATGGGCTTCATCATGATTTTCGTAATCAATTGTCTTTTCTCCTTTCGAACCATGTTCGATAGTATTGATTCAAATTTTTTATCTGCATCTATTTCCGGATGCCATTTCCGCCAGTATCGACAAGGATGGCATTGAAGTACATATCCTACCTCAAATTCATAAAATAAGATTGGAAAAATTATATTTAGATTACTAGAAGTAGTCTTGAAAGTTTTGTGGACATAGTACATAAATATTGCTTTTAATTTTTTCAGAATTTTCAAATTAATTCAGAAACTCCGTTGTGATTTTTTTTCTCATTTAGGCTTGGCAATTTTTTAGGCCCTTCGATTTTTTTTAACTCCGTGCTGGGGCATCGGACCAACGGAGATATTCTTCGGCCCTGTCTGATGGCGATTGACAAGTGCTGTTACTGTTATTTAACTTAGTAATTTGTTGTCTGTTTGAGTTGTTGAATCATACATGATGATTTCTTTCGATTATCTGCGTTTCCTGTTCCCTTGGAGATGATTCGTGGAATAAAGTGGAATTTCCATTATTCGAAGCTTATTCGACATTCACCGTACACACACCGGAGATTTTCGTAACACTATATCCAACCAGAACGAGCGTGTTCTTTAGACGTTTTTCATTCTGAAAGTTTTTAAATGTTTTATTTCTTTAACCCTGGTTTTGGTACTCTTAATTTACCTGCTACATAGAAGGCTATGGATATAGACATAAGTTTCTCATTCACATGAACGTAGAAAACAAGTTCTCCAGAGTACTCTAATGGGTGCGTGGTCTAGATGTTGGAACCTCTCATCATGCTTGTGGCCATTATTTTTCCTGTATCTCTGTATCTGGTGTATAGAAAATAAACGTTAGTTGTTATCATTGTGTACAATCACATATCTATTGATTCTGCCTTTTCTTAAGTTCGTTTACGCTTATACTCAGTTTTGCTACTGCGTATGATTAATTTTATCGGCTATTTTCTTTTCTAACACTTTTGAGAGCTAGCTGCTTATTCAGCTCTTAGTTAGAAGGCAGGAGAGATTTTTATAGCCACCACATGTGAAGGGTGCTGCAAGCGAGACTAACTATAGCTTTTAATTTTAGTAAAATTCCAGAAATATTAAAACTTTATTCAGATCTATCTCTTGTGCAGACTTCATAAAAATAAAATAACTAATTTTATTTATTATGGTTTTGTATTTCAAACCAGACTGCATTTAAGGCCTGATTAATTACATCTGATTCTGTCTAGAGAGATTTAGAACTGATTCTTCATCTGTACAAAAAAAAGTATAAAGTTACTTATATGCCCGAATTACAAAAACCTTTATGCCCGAAATATCTTAACTTAAATTCATATATTATGAACGTCTAGCTTTTCTTTTCGCATGAATGCATACACTTTTTTTGTCCCATGCTTTTTTCCCAGAAAACGAATACTTTTAAATGTACAAAGATTATTTTTCATTATTATTGTGTTAGTAAAACAATACTAAACTAGTTGGTCTGTGATCGTAGACATCGTTTCCAAAATTAAAAATAAATGGATAAATAAAGTGAATAAAATCTAAGAACTGCTCTTTATCGTAGTCTTCAAAGCCATAGGCTATTTTTTCTGAATGTCGAATTAATTATGGAGCATGAAGCAAAATTCAATCAAATGCTTGCTTATTTTATCAGTATAAATAAAATTACATTGAATATGCCACATTGCAAAATGAATTCAAATGTTTTAATACTGCCAAAGTGCCCATTGACTCTTTCAAACATTCAAATCATTAAAACGGCCACAATTTTAAAAACCTGAGTCAAAAAAAAATAAAATTCTTACATCATCGTAATTTTTTTATGACGTCACATGAAACAAATGCCAGATTTTATGAAAATAGATATTTGCTATTGATAAGAATCTTTTTACATATTGAAATAAACATACTGAAGAAACAATATAAGTTTCGAATTTCGTTTTCATTAGAATTTAATCCAACATTTTCGCAAATTCTTTCATTTTACTGATATTGTTCGATACTCACACAGCTTAATTTGTAATCCGAATTTCTACATACGAATCAAAAAATAACTTAGGTGACAAAATCATGTATCTTAAATGACTGCAGCGCCCCCAGGTCAGAAAATAAGAACTAATATAACGCTTAAACTTGCCGCTGTTCACAGATTATTCTGCATTTTTAAAAAGTTTTATACATATTATCATTAAATGAATACAAAGTATTTTTAATTCTTTAAGTAGTTCATTCTTCAGACTGTAATCTAGAAAAGTATTCTAGTACTATCAAAAATAAGTTTACATAGTAATAGTAAACAAGTCATATTTGGGGCCCATGGCCCCCGAAGGGGGCCGTAATCATTAAGTAACCGGATAAAGAAGGTGCATATTTTTTAGAGAAAAGTGGAAGAGGGAAGGTTAAATGAAAACAATTGGGCATAATTATGCAACTTAAAACCAATTTCCATTTTATGAATTTAGAGTTCTTAATTTCCAGTTTACAACTGAATGAGTAACATCCGTTTAGTTACACCACTGCAATGAAGAATGAAATCTGAGTCACTCCACAGAAATTCCTTTTAATGAGTAATAAGCTCAAACTTTAAAATGCATTAATACAAAACTTTCAAATTGGAAGATGCATTTGAAACTTCTATTTGTATAAACAATATGAAAATCCTTTCTCTACAATGAAAGTTTGTACCTTATACCACTATTTAAACAAAATGTGCTTCTATATATATTTTAGTTTAAAAAAATTTTTTGGGGGAGGGTCACCGCCCATTCAAAAGGTATTGTATAAGCGTGTCCATTAGCCCTGGGCATGCGCGATATTTGAGAAAATGCTGAAGCTAAGCACACTTTAGTGTTCCGACTCCGTCTGTACGGTAGCATGACTACAACTGAGTTGCAAAGTGTTCGCGATTGTGGCTTACACTGTACCCTTACGTATTTAACATTGTTTCCATTTTGAATATGTTTGCAATATATTTTTTGCTATGTATATGGGACTATGCTCGCTATTAAAGAAATCAGATAGCATAACTCACTGTAGTATGAAGATTCAGCTAATACTTCGAGATTACAGAGTGTACATTAAATACACGTTTTAAAATCTTTAGCAATTATCATTTCAGAGAAATATAAAACAACCTCAATATAAAAATTAACTTTCGTTTTTTATATAAATTGAATAAGTTTCATTATTATAGTATAATTGCTCTGAAATTTTAAAAAACTAACCTTAAGGAACTGTCTAATAGATCAGTAATTAAATGGATGTTGAATAAATTCTTTTTTAGCATTTTATTATGACATCAACTCCGGTATATTTAAAAACGGCCTGTGACTCAATTCGCAATACTTAATTGCTATTAATTAAAGTGGTGGAAATAAGACCACATTTATAAGACTGTACGACCTCGATTGGTAGGGGGTAAATATTTCGTCTTTTGCTTAATAGAGGAGCATCTTTTTTCATGTCCAACTGTTATCAGTTCTTAGCTAGAACTGAAGGGTTTTTCTTCCGCCACCACATGCTGCAAGAGCGACTAAACATAGTTTTTTTAAAAATAGTTATTAATTTAAAACTTACTTGGCTATCAGTTTAAAACTTATTTATTAGTTAAAAACTTTGTTTGGTTCATCGTTAGTACAAACTTCATTAAAATAATGAAAAATATTTTAATTTATTGGTTTGTCTTTGGTATTTCAACCGGCCGCATGGCAGCAAGATTATTAGTATCATGCTTCTGGTTGAGATTTAGAACTGAATCACACTTCTGTACAAAAAAAAAATATATATGTAAGCTACTTATGCTTGAAATCAATAAACACTTTACGTAAGAAATAACTTAACACGTTGAATGCATATTATTATGAAAATCTACTTCTTTTGCCCCTTCGAAAGTCCACTATTTCTGTTCCATGTTTTGTTTTCGAAAATAATTACTTTATTAAGATAGAACTAAGACTTTTTTTTCATTTTCATTGTTTTGGTTAGCATTATTAAACTAGTTAATCTGTGAACAATAGACTTCGATTCAAAAGGGGAAAAAAAGGAAATCAACTCTTTATCGCAATCTTCAAAGATTTTTTTTACCGAATGCGAATTACTTATACAAGTCTCTGCTTTCATCAGTATTGAGCAAATTACAATAAATTGTCATATTTAATCAGTATTAACAAAACTACATTGAAACGTCTTGCCATTACCAAAATGACTGAAATGGCCGAACTTTCCGTTGCCCCCATTGAAATCATTAAAACGAAGTCAAAATTCTTTATATATGCGTCTTTTTATTATAACTTCAAGAAACCTTCATGTCAAATTCGAAGAAAATCGAACAACGTATTTGTCTGCATAACAAAGAAATTTACAGACAGAAGAAATGCTGAACGGTCGAGTTGCAACAAAGACCTTGCTGCATTTAGTCAGTTAAACGGGTTAAGTGAAAATCTGTTTTCAACATTAAAATTCCCTATTGAGGAAACTGAACTTTCTGTTGATAAGAACTAATAAAAGAAGCTGTTCTCTGAATTTAACGCATACCTCGCACGCCAAATGTGAGATTTATTATGAACTACGTTGAGAAACCTGAGAAATGCATAACTGTGTTTCACGCGAATATTAAAAAGATACGGTTTTTTAAAAAAAATTGAGCAGAAATTAACCAATGAAAAGATTTATGATAAAGCAAAGCTTTTTATACACACTTTTAGACGATTTCTGAGGGATGAAAAAATCAATTGACATTATTGAGACTTATGCAGCAAATGTTGTAGGGAGGAGAAAAATCTCGGGCGAGTTCGTAGATGGGCGATCAGACTCAAATTCAGTGGAAATGGTGGGAGGGTGATATTTATATTTTCACATAACTCGCTTATGATTGAAGTGGCATTGATTCAGCAAGTTGTGGGATATTCAATCAGCGGAACTCTCATTTTACAGTGAAGATTTGACAATGAAGAAAAAAACTGTTTACACTGTTTAGGCTCACCTTATTCTTTATCTTAATCAGATTGGACTGGAATTTTTATATAAGCTGACCTGTGTATCAGGCTTCAAAATAATAATAAAAAAAATTATACAATGTTTCGCATATGCGCCCTAAAAGATTGTTTACTGCACTTACTAACACATTTAATCTAATATTTAAAATATGAACTTCAAATTTCAATACAATGCTTCTCTAACATATCGTCACGTATTCTATAAGTTTCGTATGATTTGGTTGAAAACTCTACATGTTCGCAAAAAACATGAAAGTATTTGTGATTTTTAAAGAGAATCTTTATATTTTTAAGAATACGCATGCTATATTTACCAAATTGTATGTAAATATCGCGGACAGGAAACAAAACTATCGATGAAAGTTGCAAATCTTCATCAGCTTTTTATCAAAAGGGGTGAGACCAAATCACTTTCTTATTCAGCACTTTCTGGTCGTTGACCTCGTGACCTAATCTTCACCGTAAAATGTGAGTTTCGACGGTTGTATTTCCCACGTCTTATTGAGTCAATGCGACGTCGAGTTGCTGCACTTCGCCAGGCAAAAGGAGTTCCCACACGATATTAGGAGATATTCCATGACTTAGCACGTCTGTGTATTTAACAATATTTTTCATTATTTTAGTTACTGCTTTTATTTCATCGCGTGTAGCGACGACATTAAATTCATTTTTGTTTGTACGTTATCGTTACCATAATTAAGAGTAAATTTTTAAAAATAATTTTAAGTCAGACGAATCAAGACAGACAAAATATTATCACGCTAAGAGTTGGATGTCAACTTTTAATTTTAATCTATGGACACCTTGTTGGAAAGCTCTCTTCCACCCTTTTTCATCCTCATAACTCGAACTCTTATGAAATCGAAAGAGGAAATGGGGAAAGGGATGAAATTTTCTTTTCCTTTTCACTCTCTTCGTATACGAAGTATGGAAAGAAAAAGTATTGTAATCGTCAAAAAATTCGAACTCGAGATTTTCATGAATCCCCATGTTTTAAACCTCCTTGAGTCCAAAAAACGCAATTTTGGAATTACGTTTGTCTGTGAACACGATAACTCGAAAACAGTTTGAGTTAGAGGATGAAATGTGGTATGTGGTCTGTACACCCAATTTGTAGGTTTCTATCAAATTTTGGAAAAACTTCGTCTACGGGAAGTCTGTCTGTTTGTCCGTGTTCACGTGAACACTATAACTCAAACCCTGAAATAGCTAGATGGATAAAATTTAGCACACAGTTTTAACATCAGTAATGTGGGAATATATCAAATTTTGGGCAAAAACCATCAATTGATCAAATCTGTCAGTCTTTATTATCACATACTTGTGAACACAATATCTTCTTGACACAATGACATAGGTAAATGAAATTTGGTTTGAGGCCTTTTAACCTTAATTGTAGAGTTGTGTCCAATTTGTGTCTCAATCGATTAAAAAAAGGCGTTCAAATTGCATATTCAATTTTCTTACTATGACAGGAAAGAATTTACGTCCTGGCGAGATTGACTTTGGCGCGAGGTGAAGGAGATTCGTGGATTTTATGGTATTCTGGGTTACAGTAGGTTCCCATTTTTTATCGACGCGGGGAGAGGTGGGGTTGCCATAATTGCCAAGCACTGATACAGGACTTTTAGGTGCTAAATAAATAAAACATGAAAAAAGTGGGTACATAATAGCTTATTTTACTCTGATAAAAAATCAATAAAGTTTAAACAATCTTATAAAATGAATACGTAGAATAATAATAATAATAAAAAAAAGATGCGAGATTAATCCTTTTCAGACCAGTTACACTTTAAGGCTAATTTTACTTTCTTAATTTTATCATTTTCTTCTTTCACATGATTATATACGGGAAGTATGGTAACTCTAGGGAGAGGGAAAATGACACCTTTTTGAGAAGTATGCGAGAAAGTTTAGGGGAGACCACTACCTCTGGTTTCTCCGGACATGCGCAATATACCTTCGCTTTCCGGCTTGCCGAACCTATTACCACAAGATGTGCAATATCTGCATGACGTTATTCGATATTATGAATGCGCACAATATAATATCGTGAAGGCATCCTAAAAATATCGTAGATGATCTTGCGATATTAGGGAAAAGGAATTTATTTATTTACTATTATTATTATTTTGATACAATAGAGAATTTTTGGAATACAAGCTTAGGACTATGCTGGCACGTTGAAAAGCAGTTTAGAAATTCATACGAAATTTTAGTCGATGTCAAGAACAACAGATAGACATTCAGGAAGACCGCAAAGTAACATTAAATTTCATAATCTCAAGTACAGAAAGAAAAGTCATACAGAAGAAAAGGAAAGCAGATCAAAAAGAAAATAGTGAATGCAACGGTAAATATAAACAACACTTTGTTAACGGTTACTGTACCTGCAAATAATGAATTCTATTATTTATACTACAAATTGATATGAAATACTAATTCTAATTACTAATTGATGTAAACAATTATATATAATAAAAAATGTAAATAAATTTAAAGGTGTTTTATTAATTTTTTTAAAAAAAATTAGAATTATTAAATTTAAAATTAAATAATAAAGCATGAACAAATGGAAATATTATTAATATAAGTAATAATATTATAAAAATATTTATAAATATTGTTAGTAATAATATACACTGTTAATGAAATAAATGTTTAAATGATTAAAGGTTATTTTAAAAATTACTTTGTCGAACACAGTGACAACGCCATTTACTCATCTGATTAGCTTAAAGCGAAACTGAAGATAAAGATTCAATATTTAAAACCAAGCTTAAAAATAATATTTTATTAATTATTTAAATACTGTTCGATTTAACTTTAAAATCTCACTAGCAAAAAATAAAACTGAAATTGGCACAGTCCCAAAACTGTAACGGCACTTGCCATTAATCAAAACTAATAACGGAGGTTAAGAACCCTTCAATTCTACATAAACCCCTGTTTGGTTTATATAGAATTGAAGGGTTCTTAACCTCCGTTATCTTTTTAATTTTATTATTGAAACAATTTCGGATAATAATGCCTTGACTTAAATAGCTCATTGAGAGCCAATGAATATGCACTGCTACTCAGTTCTCCGAATTAAAATGAAACCTTAATGAGGAAAAGCCTTAAACTTTGATAAACAGCGATTTAGATTAAGCCAGATGAGTTTCAGATTGGCAGTAGCTGATCATTTCAAGTTGTTCGTGATGAGCTTGAATCCGAAGAAAAAGAAAGATGCTCGGATGCGTGACTTTTTAAAGAAAGTGATGCCATTGATAAGAATAATTTTACATATTCAAATAAACATACTGAAGAAACAATATAAGTTTCGAATTTCATTTTCACTAGAATTTATTCCAACATTTTCGCTAAACGCTTCATTTTGCTGATCTTATTTATGATCTGATTGATCTTTCTAGAAAAATAATCTGGTACAATCGAAAGTAGTTTTACATAATAATCATTAATTGAGCAGAAACAGAAGCAGCAGATTTTTTGAGATAAGCAGAACAAGGAAAGTTACAAGAGGTTCAAATGGGTATGATTATGGAACTGGGAACGAACTTCCCTTTTATGGATTTCGAGTTCACTGTTTCCAATCCGTAGCTGAGTGTGTTACCGCCTATAGTCTATACTCCACTGCAATTAAGATAAGAGTGCAATCCACGTCACTCCGTGGAAATTCCATATCATGAGTTAAAAATAATACCTTAAAATCTCTAAAATGCCTTATCAGAAAAGTGTCAAAAATGTCCAGTGCATTTTACATAAACAATATTAATCCTTCTCGTACAATGAATGTTTTTCAATTTTACCACTAATAATATAAAGAATTTTGCATACGACATGAATATAATTATGCTTAATAAAATTATATCTCTAGAAATCAAACCACAAAATAAAAAATTTTCTTAGCATACTTTAACTCCTGAAGCTCCAGGGGACCACTGTTTTAAGTGAAACAAAAATGCGTAGCAACCTAATTATACAAATTAACTTTCTTTTTCACATATAAAATGAATAAATTTTGTCACTGTGACACTAATGCTGAAATATACTCACCATTAGAAATTGTCTAATAGCTCAATTATTAAATGGACATAGACTATGTTCTTTTTTTAGAATTTTATTATGACATCAACACAGATATATTAACAAAAGGACCGTAACTAAATTAGCAATGCTTAATTGATATTAATTAAAGTGGTGGATATAAGACCATATTTCTAAAACTACATGACCTCGTTTAATAGTAGGTATAAATATGTATATACTAGCTGCTACATGACTTTGCTTGACAGGAGAAAAAAAATCCGTCTCCTGCTTAGTACGGGAGCAATCCAGCTGTTATCTCTCTTAGCTAGAACTGGGGGCTTTTTTTTCTGCCACCACATGGAGAATGGCGCTGCAAGCAAAACTAAATTTAGCTTTCTAATTAATGAACGAGTTTTCTGTTTTTATTTTTACTTTAAATTGAGGTAACTACGTAATTCCGTTTAATGCTAAATCAATGGATTCTTCAAAGTGGAAGTCCAGGTTTTTAATGTAAATAAACAAAACAGAAAACTCGTCCATATAACTCTAAAAAAAATTCCAGAAACAATAAAAACTTTATTTGGTTCACATCGATAGGACAGACTTCATAGAAATAAGAATAAATATTTTAAGTTATTAATCTTGCTCTGGAATTTTAACCGTTTGCATGGCAGCAAGATTAATAGTATAACGTTTCTTGTTGAGATTTACAATTAATTCACACGTCTGTAAAACATATTGTCTATATATAAGTTACTTATATGAGCGAAAATTTGAATAAATATTGTAAGTTATTAACTTTTCTTTGGCATTTCAACCATTCACATGGAATAAAAATTAATAGTATAACGTTTCCGGTTGAGATTTACAATTAATTCACACGTCTGTAAAACATATTGTCTGTATATAAGTTACTTATATGAGCGAAATCATAAAACACTTTATGGTTGAAAAAACTTAACCCTTAAATACATATTATTATGAAAGTCAACATTTTTTTGTCCCATGGAAAGTCCTCTTTTCTTGTTCCGTGCCTTTTTTTAAAATATAAAATTAAAAATATAACTAAGGGTTTTTTTCATTTTTTTAAGTTATCAAAATTGTAATCGCCATTTCCAAAATAGCCAATTGATCAGCATTGACTCGCCAAATGCTGAAATCATTAAAACGGCCTCTATCTTGAAACGGAATCAAAAAATAAATATCCTCCTTGCACATGCGTCGAATTCAATGACTTCAGGGAACATTCATGCCAATTCGAAGAGAATTGAACAATAAGTTTGGCTACAAATAAATTTGCAGACAAACAGTCCAAATTCCGAATGATCGAGTTAAAATAGGAGTTATAATTAAATGAACAATTAACTTAAACTTGATGTTTTAAGTCGATCATTCGGCATTTCGTCTGTTTGTCCGCAAATTTATTTGTAGCCAAACTTATTATTCAATTCTCTTCGAATTGGCATGAATGTTCCTCGAAGTCATTAAAAACGACGCATGTGCAAGGATATTTGTTTTTTGATTCCGTTTCAATATAGTGGCCGTTTTAACGATTTCAGCATTTGGCGAATCAATGGCAAGTTTGGTCATTTCAGTCATTTTGGTAATGGCGAGACATTTAATTACAATTTTGATAACGTAAAAAAAGGAAAAAAATAACCCTTAGTTATATTTTTAATTTTATATTTTTAAAAAAAGGCATGGAACAAAAAAAGAGGACTTTCCATGGGACAAAAAAATATTGACTTTCATAATAATATGTATTTAAGGGTTAAGTTATTTCGAGCATAAAGTGTTTTGCGATTTCGCTGATATAAGTAACTTATTTACAGACAATATGTTTTAAAGACGTGTGAATTAATTGTAAACTTCAACCGGAAACGTTATACTATTAATCTTGCTGCCATGTGAATGGTTGAAATGCCAAAGCCAAGTTAATAACTTACAATATTTATTCATATTTTTGTGAAGTCTGTCCTATCAATGTGAACCAAATAAAGTTTAAATAAAGCTAAAACAGAAATGCCAAAAAGAACAAGGATTTTTTCATAATTTTCCCATTATCTTTAACGTCTGAACTAACTGAAAATATTTTTAAGCCAAACATAAAAAAAAATTATCGAGTTAAATGTTAAAAGTCTTAAAATAGGGCCTTGAAAGGAACTTCGAGTCCATTAGCATCAAAAATTACCGTTACAATCCTCTGCGGTCCAACGCAATGGAATGAAGGCTGCATTTCGCGAAACGTGATTTGCAAATTAAGGCTGCCATCCTGTGGTCCCACAGACACACAATGGGCGGCACTTTTAAGTGCATTTAATAAAACACTGGGAGAAAAGTTATGGAGACGCTAACTGAGTTCACTTTTTTTTAAAATTCAACTGAAGTTTATGTGAAAGATTTTTTAAAAATCCTTTTTTAAAACTGGTTAAATTAAATAGGATAGATTCTTGACATTAATTACCTCTTATTAGTGATATTTTATATTCGGATAGAAATAATTTCATTTAAATTGTTTTTCCTATAGGTTTCAAGCAGTCTGACAAAAGACTACAGTGGAATCTCCCTATAACGAAATCGCTTGGTTCCAGTTGAAAAATTCGTTATAGAGAAAATTTTGTTATACGGAGATTAGAGATTTTTGCAGTTATTTAAGTAAATGTTACAAACCTTTCAGTATGTGCTATAAGTTCAAAAATATTTAATTATGACTTTCAATTAAAAATGAAGTAATATTTATTATAAATTTGTTACAATTATATTAATCTTTATTGCATAAACAAAATGCTCAAAAGTGAAGACAATTCACCAATTTAGAGAATAATATGTACTAGTACGGATAAACATAAAATGCGTATTGTCACATCCATTTGCTGTTTCCACCCCGATTCTTGGAATCTTGACCCGTAGAAATGTTGCTCCCCCTGCAGAAACCCAGGTCCCCACAACTGCATTACCCTTCACATAGCATTCTATTGTTATGTGTTATCGGTGGAATGAACAATGCGAGTGGTTCCAAAAAACAGGCACGTGTAAGCGATTTGTGTGCACATAAATTAGAAACTTTCTTCAAAAATGACAAAAATCGAAAAGATAAAGGTCTGAAAAAATTTGTTATAGGGAGACAACCACTTCGTTATATGGAGAATATTTTGAATGTTATTTAACTTTCCGATTAAAAATTTCGTTATAGGGAGAAATTCGCTGTAGGGAGACTTCATTGTAAGGAGACTCTACTGTACTTACATTGAGTATATTGTTGCACAAAATCTTACCGTGGGTGTATGGTGTAAATAGTCCAACACGCAGGATAATGGAGAATGAAGGTTTATTTACAAATATGCAGGAAAACACGTAGCACAGGTACAGGAAACAATAGTCCTTGCTCTTTACAGGGTCTTCGAGAGAGCGCATCTGCATTTCCGTGAGAGGTTCCCTTCGATAGGCCGTGACGTCACATAGAATTTTCAGGAAAAACCTGGATCTCGGCCCCTAATGCAAATATCGAGAAAAGGGTTGCATTTTCGGAAATCATCTATTTGTCGCCAAGTTTGTCGCCAAGGTCATGCGTGCCATAAGAGTCGTTGAGGTCACTCCATGCTTCACCTTGTGAAACTCTCTTCCCAACCATAAGACTTGCATTGCTGGGCAGCGACTTTCCATGACTGTAACAATATCCATAAATTATTATTGGGTTTCCTTACCTCCAACATTTGATTAAAGAACATGACGATATATATTATATTACATACTCGTAAAGAACAATCCAATAAGTTTTTTTTAATAATAGAAACAAAGTTAAATAATTTCTACGGGGCAGTCTTTTGTGGCAAAACGCATCGTGACTGAACTCAATTTCTCGCCAAGTGTCGATGAGTTAGTTACATACAACGAAAGGCTACCACGTAGAAATTACTTAACTTTGTTACTGTTATACAAAATAACTTTCTGAATGTTACTTTACAAATATGTAATGTATTATTCATCATCATCTTCTTTGATCATACGTTAGGAGGTAAGGAAACCACGACACTCTCGGCCTTATTCACCATCCATGGTTAAACCATGATCAGCGGTTAAAAGGGAATTTACACAAACAAGCGAAAGCTGAACGAAATGATCGGCTGGATGTATAACCTAACTGGCGAGTTGGCGAGAAACTTGTTTGGCTCGAAGGCTGAGGTTAATTTTAAAAATCGCCAACAACAGAGAAATTGAGATATCATTCCAAAATAGCAAACCGCTAGGGTATACATTTGGCGATGCATTTCGGTCAGCTTTCGCATTGTTATAGCAGAACCATCATTTAACCGCTGATTATGGTTTAACCATGGATGGTGAATAAGGCCATCTGTGTTGTGAGCTAATGAGTTTCTATATGTGGCGCTGTTGCTTGAACAAAAATTTGGGCAGCTAACTGCCTTGTTCACCACCGATGGTTAAACCATGATCAGCGGTTAAAAGTGAATTTACACAAACAAGCGAATACTGACCGAAATGATCGACTGGATGTATAACCTAACTGGCGAGTTGGCGAGAAACTCGTTTGGCTCGAAGGCTGAGGATAATTTTAAAAATCGCCAACAACTGAGAATTTGAGATACCATGCCAAAATAGCAATCCGCTAGGGTATACATTTGGCGACGCACTTCGGTCAGTTTTCGCATCATCATGGCAGAACCATCATTTAACCGCTGATCATGGTTTAACAATGGATGGTGAATAAGGCCGTCTGCCTTGTAACTCGCCGCGTACTAACGCATATCATGTTGCGTCATCATGCGAACACGTAACTCATCGGGGATAACAGCCTTTGTTGCTTCAATTCCCATAACTCTTTAATTCAAATTCAAAAAAAAATGTAACTCATCATGAAAGAGCCCAATTCTTGTTGCGTCGTTATTAAATATGTTAGCGTTAAGTTAATCTTATAACTGCTGTGCTGGACTTGATTCTTGATTCGTCAATAATTAATATCTCAATATTAATATGTCACCAACGTATCTCCAGTGCTGCCTTCTGTCCAAATGTGAAAGCCCTGTGTGCAGTCGCGGACTAGGTTTGAAAATTGTGATTGCCATGAGTCAAAAGGGGCCCTATCACATCTATAATGCCATCTTAAATTATATTTTTTTATTTTATTTCTTACAATTATAATAAATGAAATTAATAATAAACACTAATATAATAAATTAATCATTATATTATTATTATTATTTTATAATAATAATTAATTATAAATATAATTTTATATAATCTTTTTCTAGTTTAAAAATCTGTTATGTTTATTACTAATTTCAGTATTTATAAGTATTGTACATTATTGGAAATAAGAAATATCAAACATAATTACAGTCTTATGATTGAATATTAAATAATTTTGGTTGCTGTACTGTAATTTTGGAACTATATCGTAATTTTGAGAATTTTTTAACCAAACTGAAAATAAAATGCAAATTATTTACCAGTTTCAATTTTTTTTAAATATTTCTTACTGTCAAAGATTAACAACTCAAAAGTACAGAAGTATATTAGACGTGGTCCACTTCATTAACAGTAAGGCAATAAACATTTGAGTTCACTAGATGACTGTGCAAATCTATCAATAATTATTCTGCATCGAAATAATCTAACAATTCCATTGGAATAGAGAGTAAAATATAGGTTTCTAATATATCAGAAAATGAATTTCTTAATATGGTCATGATCCTTAGCTTCAAAATTTCACTAATATCATTACACTAGCAGTACGCGCATGGCGTTGCTTGTGAAATCAGGACTTCAACAAAATGGAAAAAGAACGCCCACATTGACACGCAAAAGTTTTGAAAATAAAATCAAAACTAAAGATACATATTATTGATTTTCTCTCTTATTTTTCTTCATGATAATGACATTTTAACTGCATAAAAACAATACAGAGTACGTGAATCCGAAACAATTATTATACAGCGAACAAAATATGCGAGACAAATAAACACGTTAAAACACTTCCGAAAATAATAATCGAAGTCATTCAGTTGAAGGTTATGATGAATCCTGCGCTCTGCACCGTCAACCAAGGAAATTGGAACAATGCATGTTGGGAAGTCTCTGGAGAAACTTCCACAAGAGAATGCTCGCTAGAGAAAAATCTCTTTGAACTGACCAGGAAAAAATTGATTTAAAAAAAATGAAAAAGATATTTTAACCGTTCTAGTTTTAAATCCGATAGAAACGTTCCAGTCATAATCTGAAAAAAATTGAAAAGGATAGCGTTATTAGAACGTCGGTTGCGAGAATTTTAAGAAATCTGAACTGAAAATTACCACAAAAGTGACTATTTTTCAAAAAATTCTCAAAAATTTAGTAATTTACGTTAGACGTACGAAACAAACTTGTTGAGGACAAATTTAAATTTTTGATAGAATTTTTCATTGAAAAATTGCACCTTTTAAAATTAAATCCAGTAAGATGTCGATATTTCTCAAACATGCTTATTTTCTCTTCTCTTTTATTTCATACATCTCCACAAGCATATAAATTTATCCGTCATTCAGGTAATTTATTATTGCCTGACCCTAGTACAATAAGAAAAGTCAGCTCAATGTTAAGATCATCACCAGTTTATGAACAACAAGATAAATATTTCCTTTCTTATGGGCTAAACAAATATTTTCAAAAATAAGTGATAGGGATCATAATGTTTTTTCTTTTTTTGCTGCTGCTTGGTGAGATTCAATTAATTTTTCATGGACTATAAAGGGGGAAATATTGCAGGTAACAGTGGCGGACTGGCCAGGTTGCCAGCTTCCCAAAAGGCAAATGGGCCCCCTTACACTTAAATCAATATGAGGCACCCAGGAGGTGTGTGTAAGAGAGAGAAAGGGAAGAACTCTTTTTCTAGAAAATTTCCTGTGCTTTTTCTAAGCAGAATAGCAAGCCGCTCATGTATTGTATTTTAAAAGAACTTTTTCTTTAAGGAGTTTGAAATTTGCGATCCACATTGCCGATTATCATTTTTATACATTGTCTGGCTAAACTAACTCCATTAGACGCATTTAGCTCCATTTGACGCATATGATCCACGTATCTCCTTAGGCCGCTGTGCCCTAATGGTGAGCTCTCGAGGTTCGAAACCTTATTCTAGTGAAGATCCGCCGTGTATGGGGCCTGCTGCACGCTAAATCATACGCAATGATCAAACGCCCTCCCGATGGTGTGGAGTGGAAGTTTGGAGAGGGGGTGCCAGCTCAGGTGTCGTCCTCTTCATCTGACCGCGGTTCAAAATCACGAGGTCCGTCCCAAAATAGCCCTCGTGTTGCTTCAAAACGGGACGTTAATATAACGAAACTAAACTGTGGATATATCTTTGAAAAATTAATTGCTAAAATAATGAAATCAGCTACTAACACGTTGCTTAGTAATTATTGTGAAATTAAAAATGATAAACAAAAGGGACCAAAAACTAAGAAAAAGCGGAAATTTGAAACCCTTAGTGAAAGCAAGAACACCAGTTCTCTCTTAGAGGAAAAAACCAAAGCAACACAAAATAATTATTTCTTTTACTGACAGAATGTTGATTTTGTATTTCAACATAATATGGATTTTTTTTTTTTTTTGCATGTGCTATACTTGTATTTTGAAATAAAAAGTACTGTCAAGTATTATGTATATATGAGTTTAAAGATGAATTTGTCATCTGTTGTAAAAGTTGTGAACATTGTTTGTATATAATAAATATTTTTTTGACAATTTCGTGAAATTTGTGGATTATTTATGTGTTTTTGTAAATTTTTAACTGTTCAGCCAGAAGAAAAACTAAACAAAGTTCAGTGTTTTTAAATTAAATTAATACCTAAAAACTAAAGAATTTTATAAATAATTTTTAAAGCTAAATATTTAGTATTTTGATTCTAGAACTGTCTCTTGATTAATTTGTAATATTATACTCAATAAAGATCTAAATTCTTTACTTCAGTATCATTAAAATCACTAATTTAATAAAGAGCATCTGATAGAAAATACTTGGGGTAATAACCTTGTTTAAAATTCTGATTTAAATTAATTTGAAAGACACTGAAAGTGTTACATTACGTTTTACAAAGTAAGTAATCAGATTCTTAACAAAACCTTCTTGAAGAGTTGATATCTTAAAAAAATACATTGCATATTTAAATATTTATTACAAGTCTTTTTACAGAGAAACTTCAAAATAAATTCAAATAGTTAAATACCTTTATTTTATTGAGTTTTATTACACCTTGCATTAAAATTAGAAAGTATATTTTAAAAAATTGCAGATTTTCTAAATATTTAAAAAAGGATAAGACTCTTTCTAAGGTTAGAAATAATAGAATAGTTTTACATCTTATTAAAAGTTTTGGTAGATGTTTTATTGAAAAATTTTATTTAAATCTGATCAATTCTGTAAAGATATTTTGTAATTATTTTTATTACTGACTAGCTGTTATGCCCGGCGTTGCTCGGGATTAAAATATTTTCATTTCTAATATTTTTGATATTAAAAACTACTTTTGTATAGAAAATTACAATACTTTCTTCTGAACATTATCTTTATCTTCTCAAACATTTTATAATTAAAATGAGAATATCAATTGAACCAGACGATTTTTAAAAACCGCCGATAGTTAATTTTCTCCATAAGTTATGAATCTTTGTTGGATATTTTCATAAATCTTGGAGTATAAGAAAGATTTGAACGGATGTTTTGGGACAATTAATTGCATAGTAAATTTTTAATTAAGAAAAGCGTTGAAATAAATATGAATAAAAAATAATAAAATTAGTTTTCATCAGGAATTCTTCTAATATGAAAAAGAAACAGTTTTTATGTATTCTTGTTCTTCACCAAAAAAAGTGTTACAAATTGTAAATTTTATACACAATTTAATTTTTGAAAAAATTTTTAAATGAGGGCAACGAATTGAACGGAACTGAAACTTGTGTCATGAAAAGATAAAAAAATATATTTTTTTAAAATTTTAATCATGATTTTATCAGCCTTGTTTGTTAATTACAGTTTATTGCATCAATTTCCATAGTAACTTCAAAATAAAATAGTTGCTCCAAAATGGTTATGGTAACAATAAAATTATCAAAGTTATATTTTGTTAAATCCAATAAAATGTTTTAAAAATATTTAATACTGTTTTATTGCAGCATATTCTAAAAGCGAGGTAATTTTTTTAAAAAAATCGCTTAATATGTTAATTGACTTAAGTTTCTATTAATGTCGGCGATCAATTAAATAATTTTTTTATTGAAAATTATATGTTTATGGGTATAAGCAAAAAGGCAATATATTAAAAATGAAATTGATTTAAAAATGAAAAACGCCGCGTTTTCGCAGATAGAATCGCGAACATTGTAAGCTATTTTCCCTTGTTTGTGGTGAAAGTCCTCCCTCTTTATGATGACTTAAATACCGAGCTCCTGGACCTTCTGCTTATCTCGTAGGTCACGGTTTAGCGCCGGACGAAAGGTTCGCGAACCGGTCGAGGCGATCCAAACCCTGTCGGTTTTTCGCCGAACATAAAGGCATTCGCAGTTCACATTGAAATCCTCTTTCCCGGGATAGGATTCGAAATCTTTTGGATTTCCTATACAAGAAAGAGGAACTTCTTTTCAAATTATTATGATATGATAAATATTTCTTATATGTTCATAAGTTTTTATATGTTACTTCTTATATGTTCATATGTTTTTATATGTTGTTCCTTATATGTTCA
>BGPR01006486.1:50001-66378 GCA_013235015.1 Araneus ventricosus
GCTAATAAATATAATTAATAATTATAGTTAATAAGTATAGCTAATAATTATAATTACATCTTTTAGCATATATACCAATGTACGATATATACAAGGGGAGGCGGGCGCTACAATAATTTCGCACAGAGCGCTGAATACTCTGGAGAAGACCCTGATACTGTTCCTAAACCCCTCCCCCCTTCAATCAATAATAGCACTCTGGTCAGACCGTTCCAGCACTGCTTCATTTAGGAATACAGCACTGCATCTGAGAAAACGCATTGCTGCGTTTCTGCAATGCGTTGTTCTAATTCCACTATGGGTTTAGAGAGAGACAGCCCTGTTTAGCAAAACTATAGTGTTACACAGAAGGGTGGGCCAAAGATAATTCAGTATTTTATGTAACTATATGATGAAAAAGGTGCGAATTGATGAGAAATAAAACGAGAGATGTAATAAAATTGATTCATGTCTTTTGGTTCCGTATAGGCCTCGAAAGTTGTTAAAAATAGCGAAAATCGACCGTTTTTCATTAATTTTTAGAATCCTAAAATTTTTCTTTATTTGTTTATAATATAAAATTATCTGCACTCAACTTCTTAAGAATAATAATACAATTTTTCTATCAAATTTGGCTTACGAGGTCTTCTTCGGTCACGTCTTTACTTCGGTCGCTCATTACTTCCAAAGTTGCCAAAAGAAAAGTGAAATTATTTTATGTAATTTTCAGTTCTTAATCATCACCATAATTTTCACACGTCATCTTGCTAATTAATTGGATTGCAAAATGTTATTTAGGCCTAAAAAATTAACTGTGTTGTTTTCTAAAAAATGTTTTCATTAATTATTCTCTGTTCAATTTTTTTGAAACCATATCGCTTTAATATTTTTGTGAAACAAAATTGTGTCCCATAAAGAACACTCTAACTTTAAAATTAAATACCTCGACAGTGGAGATCGGTGAAAGAATGAATCCAATGATATATTTATTTTGAAAGCCGCAAAAATCTTGTTCATGAGTTTCAAAAATTAGTTTCATGTATTGCCAACAGGTGACTCTGTGCGCTATAGTCACAGCGCGAAGTCCGAGAAACACGTTATAAACTGTTCTTGGAAACAATCGTTGAAATCATGTCTCAATCGACTCAAACTGTACACCTTTCGGAGCACAGACGTGGCGCATTCGAAGAATGAAATTCAGTCAACGGAAATGGACGAGATGGTAACAGAAATGGGCTCACAAATCAACTCTACAAGCTCGTCTAGTGTTGCAGGATTACTCAGAAAAACAGTGTCCTTTAATATGTCCCACAAGAAGCAGTGGCGGATTTCGACAATACGAGGCCCCAGGCGCAAAATTGTTTTGAGGCCCTTACCTTACCCAAAGTCGTAAATTCGCAGTCCGCTTAACACTGCGATGCATGTCGAATAGATTTTGAGGCCCCCTCAGAGTCTCTAGGCACGAGGCGAGCACCTCCACCACCTGTGCGAAAAACCGCCACTGACAAGAAGTAGTTGCAAGGGATAAAATCGGGTGTGTATGGAAGTCAGTTCCTGCCTGTTCTAGTAGATGTAGAATAGTTCAGAGCAATCAATGACTCTATTCTCGAAGTATTCCTCAAGAACCTCTATCCTGTGATTTAACCGGTGATACTTGAGTACCGAAAAAAAAATTTGCTCCACGGAATACATGACTTCATCCATTTCCTTCAGTTAGCAAATTTTTTAAGTTTCTACAGCACAACTGTCCGAAGGCTTCAAAGAGCGACTAAAGCATACAGCGGCACCTGTCCGCACTAAACGGAACTACTGCATGAGATCTTCGCTGCTTCCAAAATGCTAATTTCACTCTTCTATCGATCTCAATTGCCGAATTTTATTTTATTTATTTGTTTATTATTATTATTTTTTTGTTTAAACTGGGAAGTTCTTTGTGGGACACCCTGCATGTACCTTTGATTTCTGAACGTTTTAAAAATAAATTTCACATTTAGAATCCTTGGTGTGTATGTGTGGATGGTGTGTGCATAATTCCGCGAATTGTGGCGTTTACGTTTTCTTTGCTAACAGTTGAAAGTTCAGTTTGCTCAGTAAGGCATTTTCATGTCGACAGCAGTTTTTCACTTAACCCCTTTAATTATTAGATTAGAATTTGAAGTATGCTTAATAATAAGTGTTGGAAACGGGGAACTGCTTCAAGGAAGAGATTGGTTCGTGAAAATTGGAGAATTTAATTAAGCTGTGCCAGGCTATTCACTAGGGTGGCGGAAAGGATGTTCTGACCCAAATTCAGCTGTATACTTTTAATGAGAATGAATGACATATTAATGAGAATATAATGTAAACTAGTAATTCTATGAAAAGTAGACGTCACATCAAAAAAAAAAAAAAAAAAAAAAAAAAATAGTTTTTATCTTTTTCCCCCGGTTCCCCCCCCCCCCCCCCCCCGTGCTTTTGCGTATGCACCGGGCGGAGTTATTTTCATCAAAATAGGGGTAAAGTGAAGAATGGAAGAGGAGATGTTCACATTTTACTGAGCGTGATCTAACAATGAACTCCAGAAATGCTTTCATATGGCTCATTGCCTGACACCCCTTTCCGGTGTAAAATCGTTCAAAAGTGCTAGTCTCGGAATCCGTTGCTAAACTATACTAATTACTGTCTTTAAAAGGTTTAGCCATTTATTTTTTTCGAATGCGAATTATTTACCCAAATCTCTGCTGCTTTTATCAGTATACACAAAATTATAATTAAATGTCTGCTTTTATCAGAATTAACAAAATTACAATTAAATATCATTGCCTATTATCGGTATTTTTGGAGTCCTTATGAATGGAGTTTCGTTTAGCTAGAAAATCTTTGTAAAAAAGTAGGTCATTAATAAAACGGAGCCATTAAAAAGGCCATTATCCTGAAACAGAATCAATGAAACGGAACTATTAAAACAACCACAATTTTGAGACGGAATCAAAAAATTAAAAAAAAAACTTACACATTCGTCGTTTTAAATGAATACAAGAAACACTCATGACAAATGCGAAGAAAATTTTATAAAAACGTTTGGTCATGACTGCATAACAAACGAATTTACAGACATATAGACGAAATGCCAAAAGGTCGTGTTGAAAACAAGACCTCTCTTCTCTTGATCACTGACTAAAAAGAGGTTTGATCACACACCTGAATTTTATATAGTCTAAAATTCTTTAATGTATATATTCTATGGATGATATAATTGCTTTAAAACAAAATTAGAGAAAGATAATGAGGATATATTTCACAAATCTGAAAATTCCTTATTCTGGAAAGTAAAAAAATCTAAAATTCTGTCTTTATCGGTGACAGAATCATTCCTGCAATTTGTTGAAAAGAATATTAATATAATAATTACTCAGTCCACAAAAGCTTGAAGAGCTATCCATTGAGGAAAAACTTCAACTGAAATCGACTCCAGCGATTAAAAACGTTTAAAGTAGCAATGCATGATTAAAGCTTAATTTAAACGTGTGGATTTTGATTTCAAACACGATTTAAATGTGTTCGAATAACGAAAGCTATTGTCGTCTGTCACGCGTCAAATTTTAATTGATGCTACTCACTTCGCTTTGCGCGTCGCCTAATATCGTTTGGCGCACTTTTCGAACAGCTATCGAACTGCAAGGCCACGGGACCGAAATGTCCGGAAACTTCCACTCAACGAGGGACATCCTTTCCCATATCGAAGGGCAGATGAGAAACGCAGTGACACACATTTATCGTTTTTTTTTTTTTCCTTTCCCTTCGACAACAATTTATCGCTTGCGTTAAAATGAAACACGACATCGTTTATTCGGGGATGAAGCACAAGTTGTAGCGCTGGAAGGTTTTTTATATGCTCTTTTAGACTTTGGAACGGTTCATTGTTTTATTTCGATTACTGAATGAATTACAGTGGAACTCCCATCCATCGAACTTCCATATACCGGAAATCTCTCTGTATAGAACTTTCTCTACTGATCTTGGATTTTCAATCGAAAAATGGTTTCTGTTCATAGAATAAAATTACTATAGGGGAGAATGGCTGACTTTGACCAGTGCCTAGATTGGACCGGTACCATAACTTCAATTCTACTTATCAAATATTTTGGCTCTAAAATAGGTAAATTATATTGTCACGATGTAAATGTAGTTTATGATATCATTTTTTAAGAGAAAGCACTACGTGATCACAGTTAGAGGTCAAGTGTTTAGATTCAGGCAGTGGCGAATCTGGGGGGGCTATCGGGCTGCAGTGCCCCCCCCCAGAGCTAAACCAAAATTCTTGATTTTATTTTAAACCACTACAACTGTTTGTTCTTAATTTTTATTTTAAAAAATTAATAAAATCGTGCCATTATTGCTTTCTGGCTTGACAGGCTCGAAATTTTTCCTACTTTTCTAGTCATTCCACTTGTACTTGTAGCGTTGGCGCAAGTAAATTATTTCAGAGCAATGTAAATTATTTCGTCTAGGGAGAGGGGACATAGCTATGTTGCCAAACTGGTACTTGCTACCGAAAATGAGTGTTCAGGGAGTAACCGGTGTTTCAATCAGACCGGACTAAATTGAAGAGTGTTTCGAAGCTTCTGTAAATTGCCGGGGAAGATTATTGTTATTATGCAACTGGAGATTTAACTCTGCATTTGCACGTGTGTTGTGGTCTCATGATGCAGAAAATGTTTTTTCTTTTCTTTCAGGGTTGTATTGTAAAAATTAAACGTTAGTTTGGTGCTCTAAACGTGGGATTTTGACATCGTTTCAAAACATGTTATTGTTCTTTATGGAATGGAATAGAGTTATATAGTAGATTTTTGCATTTATCCTATAATTTACGCAGTGGCGAATCCAGGGGGGGCTATCGGGCTGCAGCCCCCCGTGAACAAAACCAAAATTCTTTATTTAATTAAAATCACTACAACTGTTTGATCTTAATTCTCATTTTTTAAAAATAGTAATGAAAACGTGACAACATTGCTTTCTGACTTGACAGGCTCGAAAATTTTCCTACTTTTCTAGTCATTCCGCTTGTACTTGTAGCGTTGGCGCGGTCGAAAACATTTTTAGGCCAGTTATTACATTGTATTTTTTATTAAATTATCAAAAGTATTGTAGTGTTATTTATGATTCTTATTGGCAGGTGAGAAAAGTCTGTCAAAGTTAAAGTGTTTTGGTTTGCATAAGCCAAGAGGTTTGACGTTCATCACTACGATACAAAATTTTTCTGACCTCAGCCGCCCCCAGACCAGAATCCTGGATTCGCCTCTGGATTCAGGTATCATCAATTAATTATTTTGACAAAAGACCCTTACGCTGTTCTGAAGTAGCTAGGGGAATACTTTATTACATGTTAATTTGTTTCGCTACAATTTACTACACTAATTTTATTGAAATAGTTTGAAGATAAAGCAAGGGGAATTTTTTCTTTTGTCCAAAAGTTGCCTAAATTGGACCACGAACAGTTGCCTAAATTGAACAGTTTAAATTGGACAGTTATGGGACAATTATCTTGAACTATACGAATAGCTCAAAAAGCAATTAAAATCACTAATAGTCTTTATAAATTGGAGACGGAACAAGCTAAAGAAAAAAAAGCAATAAAGGGGCATTAAAGACATCAAATGTTGCTTCAAAAGAACAAAAACTAAGGCTATGTCACTTTGTATAATGTGTGAGGAAATCAAAGAAGTGAATTCAGTGCAAAAAAATGTGATACTTGGATTCATGCATTGTGTGCCGCTGTGAACTTGAGAATCAAAAAATATTTTTGCTTTAATTGTGCTTAAAAAAATTGCTGGTCCAATTTGGGAAACTAGTGGCCCAATTTGGGAAAACTAGTGGTCCAATCTGAAAACCCAATTTCCTTAATTGAACCGATGATACAATTTTAAAGCTACTTTTTTATTCTTTAAAGTGTATTTCATAAAAAGTTAATAACACTGTTCTGAATATAAATAAATTACAAAAAATTCTATTACTTGGTTTCATTAAAATAACTTCACTATAATGGTTCATTTTAAAAAATGTACATTCGGCAACCTTCGCCTGGGGGAATGAAAAAGAAAGAAGCGGCAAAAAAAAGTGTATAGCATTTCGACTCAAATATCAACAATTTTAAAAAAAATCTTGATTCGGTTATTAAAATAGTGGTGAGAAAGATAGGAAACCATTTAAATCCATGAAATGTGATAAAGTCGATGAAACCACATTGAAATGAGTTAAAATTATGCGAAACAAGAACATGCTTATAGTTTTCACGCTCATTAAGGATATGTCGAGTGAATATGAAGAAAATTCTGAAATTTCCATTTGGGAATGATGAAAAATTTGTAATATGTATTTCTGCATATTAAAGTTTCTATACAAGTGTAAAAAATACGTCTGAGCAAAAAAGAACAGAGCTACATTTGGCAGTCGCCGACGCTAAAGATTTAATTAGGACTGTAGAATGGAGAGGTGAACGTTACAGAAAGCCCAAATCCGAAAACCCCTTTGTGATCGCTTGGTATTTATGCAAATATGTATCCTTTGTGTGGTAATGTTTGTAATATATCTTAAATGTTTCCAAAAGAGCTAGCCATTGTTATTTTTGGCTCCCAAAGCTTTATCTGCTGCTAGTTCCAATCTCTGCCACTGAAAACTTCATTTATAAAATACAGAGTGCAAAATAGTCAGTAAAAATGAAATAAATTTGCATAGAAAAAAACTTTAAAAATGTGATTTCATGGCGGTTTCTCACAAATCTTGCATTTGTTGGCTTTGAATGAGAGTTCTTCAATTTTTTAATCTAAATAAAATAAGCTTTTTTTTTTTAATTTTAGATGCATTAGATGATGATTAGCTAACCGGAAATTTAGAGTATATATAGTTAAGTTTATTACCAGCCACAACTGAAGAAAATAAAATACTTTTAATTATAAGTTTAGAAATCAAAAAACGATTATAAAACAGTTTTTCAGGAATGTCTAAAATATTAATCAAATGTACAATGGAATGCAAGTGAAGAATGCAACATTATATGAAAAAAAAATGTAGTCAGACTGTTTCCTTTTTAAGGTAATCGTAATACGTATACCGAAAAGGAAATAATATTTACCGGAAATAAGGAACTGTATAAAAAATGAAAGGAAAATAACAAGCAAGAAGACTACCATTAAGAGCTATTGAAAGTAAGAATGAAAAATACACCCACACATAAATACTTCTATTAAAATTCTTTTTGTAAATTGTGTGATGAAAAATTGTTACGCACAGAACGCAACCTCTATAGAGCGGACCGATGGATCTAGAACTAGCAAATTTGGCACAAACTTTTTTTTCCGTGATAACGTATTGTTTGTTTAAGTAATAAACTTTCAGAAATGTTATAACACAAAAATTATTTTTACACCATCTTAAAATTTTTTTAAAAAATAGTTTTTCAGTGATAATCTATTCTATTTCCGTGCAATTTTTTCTTTACTTTTAATAAAGTTTTCATAATTAATTTTAAGCACCATTTTTTACACTGCTTTTCTTGTTGTACCAATTTTATTGTTTCACCAAATCTTTTACTCACGTGTTTTCTCACTTTTAAAGTAGCATAATCATGGATGTTCTTTTTAAAGTTTCTCCACTTCTATTCAGTATTAGTAGTATAATTGGATGTATTAATTGAATCTCTATAAATTTCGTGTTGTAAAAATCGTCACGCATAGAATACAACTAGTGCAATAAAAACAGTAGAATTAAGCTTGAAACATTATATCATGTTACAATGTTTCGGAATAGAGGTTCGAATTTCCTTTGATTTTTAGTATAAAGTAATTCAACTGATTATAGCAACATTCATTCTTCAATGCTTTTTCTATGTAGCACATATAAGGAAAAACATTATATTTATAAACAATGAAAAATAGCATTTCGTTTATCCAGCGTATATAATGAGAGTATACATTGGTCTATAACCAAACAAAAAAATCACAATAAATATTGTTTTCATATCTTTATATAATTGTATAAACAAAAATTATATAATGAGTACACGATTAAATTATTTCCTTTACAAGTCAATTTTTAATACAAAGATTTATACTTTTACGCTATAACATTTCTTTTTAAGTAAAATAATTCATAATTTTTTTTAGATCATTGTAGATGAATACTTTTTTAATAAAACACAATTCAATTGTTCTTTTGAATATTATTTTACGAAACTTTCGTCAGAGACGAATAACAAGTTCAATATTTTTAGGAAAAATGAGTTCCTTGTAAGATATCCCTTTCTCAGTCATGTTCTTTTAGATGGCGCATGCGTATCTATGAAAGGCTCATGAGATTTGCAGATTTTAAACTCTAGTCGAGGAGCCCTATACTTCCAAAGAAATTCATCACTACCGAAAATCGAAACAAACATCTCTAGATCAAGGTTACTTGCGATTTCCTTCCTCTATCGTATTAAAATTAACAATTCAAGAATGAATCGTCTTATAAATTATAAAGAAAATGCAAATTTTGCTTATATGTTACCTTTAGAACAGTTTAAAGTTTTATATCAAATTTCTTTTTATATGAAAAGTGGTGCAATTGACAGTAACAGTTTACAATTTATGGCAGTAGGTAAAATCTTCGAAAATTTAACATGCTTGCTTATTTCGGCATCAAATTGAAACCACGAATAAGAATGGAAAGTTTTGCATTGCATCCTTTCTTTATGAAGGTAATTTCTCAAATTGGGAACAGATTACTAACATGCCTCACTTTTACTAATTGCACATAGATGGCGCCTAAATCTCGCTTGCCACTAAGCATGGAACAACTCCAGTGGTGGAACAACAAGGTTCTTCCCAGTAGTTACAATCAGAGCCGGCCTTAGGAAGAACAAGACCCAATTAGAAAGAATTTTATTGAACAATCTTTTTTTTTTAATTTTACGAATCTAAGGATTTAGCATTAAGAAGAAAACCAATGGAAGTGTTCTATCCTCCACTTACGGGTATACCTACGTAATGTATGCTTCGTAGAGTATACAGTGTAGAAAACGGTGTATGCAGTGGATATGTTCTTTCCTTCCAACTGGAACTTAAATTTGATTCAAATCCATGGCCGGATTTACACATTTCTACGCCCTAGGCCAAAGCATATTCTGTTCCCTTCTAAAAACTTAATACATAATTTTCAAATTAATATACAATAGTTTATCTTTGAAACATATAATCACTTAATACAATCTTTATAATCGTTGTACCACATTAATTTTTTAATTCAAAATTAAATTATTTAATGAAATAACACAACATAAACACCTGTAAAAATACTGCATCCAATTTTCATAGAAATCGTGTGAAATACCTAAAAGAACTTCTTCGTTCGCGCTTTTGTCTGTGAATAGGCTTGCAGGGTCATTTAAGTGGACAGATCTTAATAAATCGGTTCAGATGAAAAGAAGTGCAAAAGCAAGAGATGGCAAGGTTCAGCGAAGGCGAAAAAAGGTATAGTTCCATATATTTAATATAATGAGTTTAAATTTTAAAAACATCATTTTATATGGCCTTTTCGAAATAATACCGAAAAGTTTGTAAATATTTGGTTGTTATTTCCTCTGTATATACGCCCCCTAGCGTCTGCGTCCTAGGCAATGGCCCTATGGGAAATCTGGCCCTGTATAAAGTCCACATTCCAACTTTCATTTTTTTAAAGTCGTTGCGTCTTGCAGTTACAGATTTCACATACCCAAGAACACCCGATTAGCATAAGATACTGTACGATATTTCTACGATGGTGTGCGATATTCTGAATGCGTACAATATCGTGAAAATGTCGAAGCAATATTGTACAGCATCTTGTGCTAATACGGCAAACACAGTGTCGAATCCAGGGGGTCTATGGAGCTGCAGACCTCCTCCCCCCCGCCGAGCCAAACCAAAATTTTTGGTTTTTCTCAAATCACTACACCTGTTCGTTCTTAATCTCTCTCTCTCTTTTTTTTTTTAATGTGGCAACATTGCTATCTGGCTTGACAGGCTCGAAAATTTCCCCGCTTTGTAGTCATTCCACTCGTATACTCGTAGCGTCAACGCGGTTGGAAACATTTTTTGGCTAGTTATTTCATTGTGTTTTTATTAAATTATCGAGAGTATTTTATTCTTTGTGGTTTTTATTGTCAGGCGAGCAAAGTTAGTGTTTTGACTTACATAAGGTATGAAGTCACGACGACACAAAATTTTTATGACCTCAGCCCCTCCGAGACCAAAATCCTGGATTCGCCACTGGGCAAACAGACTGACACACAGTCATCCTTTGAGGAATTTGGTTCAAAATGTGACACGTATCTACAATTAAAATATAATTTAAAATTAAGTAAATTTAGTAAATTACTTAAATTTAGTATTTGTTTTTATATTACTATAAAACCAAATACTAATTTTAAACCTTCTGGCTTGTTGCTTTTTCTGAGTCATGGTATCCACAGGCAGACAGACCTCTCTCGCCCAGATTTCCTTCAAAATGTGATCGAGATCTACAGTTTTGGTGTTATGACCACGAGCCACATTTCTTCCACCTAGTTTGTCGCGCAAGACCGAAAAAATTCAAAAATGAGTTAATTCCCACTCTGGGAGGTCTGGATCACATATTTGCGGATCCTACACAGTACTGTTCCTTAAACATCGATACTATCGAAGCCAAGTCGATAGTATCGGGTTTTCAGAACTATCGACTGAAGCAATCTAGGAGCAATTTCGGTCAAGTTAAATTCTCCCGGATAAACAAAGTTGCACCGATGAGAGGATTTACCAATAATGTGAAGTTGCATGAGGAAGAGGTGCCAATAGATCCATACACCATTTTCAGGAGCATATCATTTAATAGGAAAACAGAATCAGAACTCAAAAACTATAGTAATTTTGAATTGGCTCCTTATCCATCATCTTTATTTGATGAACAAAGAATTATGAGAAAATCTCGCATATCTGTTTACTACGATCTGTTTTATCCAGTGAACACTCCATCAAACATTGAAAATGCTCTTTATGTGATTGATGGAGGGTTTCTTCTTCACCGAGTATCATGAAAGTTGACAGAGAAGTTCTCCTAAATTCTTAATAAATGCGTGGAATTTGTAACAAAATATTTTGGTACACGATCAATCATAGTAGACAATACTACTGACTATGCCGAAAGAAAAATTCCTCTCAAATTAAGGCAATAAAAAAGCCTCATTTCAATGCTTATGAAAACATTTGCTGATGAAAACATCACTGTTGAACAAGTTGTAGAGGATGCTGAAGCAACAATCGTCAGTAAGGTTGTGGAAGGTGCTCGTCAATCTGATTGTGTGATTATAGTAGGAGAAAACATAGACATCACAGTGATCCTTACTACCTTCGCTTCTGATAACAATCTATTGTTTTTGTTAAAGCATGAAAAAAACAGAGACTATCTTCTATTCCCCAACGCACTTCCAAATGTCAAAGAAAGTGAAAGACAATATATTATTTCTAAACACTTTCAGTAGATGCAACTCGACGTCGGCCATTTTCAGACAAGGGAAAATAAAACTCACTAAGCTTCTTGATACAGATTCAGGCATACAAAAGGCTGCCGAAATATTTAAAAACCATCATGCTGCTGCTGCTCGTGAAGTAGGTGAGTGAATGAGGTTTGGGCACAAGGGCAATACTTGGCCATGATGTGCCAAGTAGGTGCTGCTGGGAAAATCATTTCTTCTTTGTATGGATCCTCTCTTCAATCAAATTCACTAAATGAGATTCGCTTCACAATATTAACCAAATCCCTAGTACAAAATAAATTGAACTTGACTACTCTTCCTCCTATTGAAGAAGCTGAAGATTCATGGAGCGCATTTCTCCAGATTAATTTGCGGACTCGTCATGTGACAGGCCCGATTAAATGGGTCTGGAAAGCAAAAAAGGATGTGTTGCTCCCTTTCACATCAACAGCCGTACAAGCTCCACAATAATTGATTAACAGTACTGCCAGCAAATGTTCCAAGGGATGTAGGAATGCTTGCGGTTGTAGAAAGCAAAGAATTAAATGTTCACCGATTTGCTTCAACTGCAGAGGTGCGTCGTGCACAAATGCACCTGAAGACATTACAAATAGGTCAAAATTGGATGATGACGTAATTATTTCTGATGACGAAGCTGTTGAAGAACTTTTGGATGAAGATGCTGACAACGACTTTGAAAAATTGCCGTTTTTGCAACTCACCTCACCAAAAGATGCCTAAAGTGCAATAAGGTTTTCGATATTTTTCTTCCTAAAAACTGTTAATTTGTAAATTGTAACCCTTTTCTTACTTTGTGCTTCATATTTCATACTTTTAACCAACAACATAAATGCATGATAAAATGAATTGTTATTTGCAAGTTCAGTGACTCGTAGAGGTTAGTACTTGATTCAGAGAGAAAATTCGTTCACAAGCTGGTGAGTGAAATTAAGCAAATGTTGGTGAAAATAGTGGTAACAGTGTTCAAAGATATAGTCAGGTCGAATATTTGATACTGTCCCATATTCGAAATAGTGGTATTTTATATATAAAGCATTTTGCATTAAAATATGAGGTCAAAAATCCAAAATATTCAACTTTTGCCAAAAAAATGATAAAAATTTACGTTTTTTGAACTCGCACTGTGTCTAAACTACTTTACCTTAATTCAAAAATGAGGTACCATTCGACGCAGAATTTCATTCTATTTAACGTTTGTACTGACAAAAGTTTTGAGAAATGTGTCGTTTGTGAGTTAATGTCGAAAAACGGAAAGTGGCCGAAAATTTGGAGGTTTCTTCCCACCCCCCTCCTGAAGCACCATCTGAAAATTGGAGCAAACTTCAAATTATTCTTTTTGCATTTAAATAAAGAGATTAAAGCAGTTTCCAGCTTTCTGCGAATTATTTCGAGGCAAAATCTTATTTTTCCTGGCCTATTAGATCTACGCCAATTCTCGTCGGATTTTTACGTTGACGAAACGACGTTACGTTGACGACGGGTTTTAGCCTGCTGTGTTCCAAAAAAAAAAAATGGAATGGCCTAGTGGTGAATGCTTTACAACCTCTAAAACTTTTCTTCCGTTCAACAATACTAAATCCCTATATGGTAAATTTTCCCTTCCAATTAAAGATTGATTTTTATATTCTACTAAATAGTTTTAATGCAAATTCTTAGAAAAGGAAGTCAACAGAGCGTTTCCTAACATGAAAATAAAAGGAAAAAAAATACATACAAACAATAACTTGAAACACTTCTGAATATACAAATTCATGACACTTAAGAGCATAATATTTAAAATATACAATAACTAACGGCATCTCAATGAATAAAATAAAATTTATAACAACACACACATCAGAACAAGACAAATCGGATCAGTTAAAATTCATTACGGATTCCTTAATGAAGAATGATTTAAAAAATGCATTAAACACACAAAAATTTTTAAGTATAAACTGAATACTCATTCAGAGAAAAATAAAAACAAAGGGGAGAGACACGGCCGTATAATTTAAAACTCTTAATACTTTATCAAAGAAAAAATAAGTTTTGTACGTGATCCAAGTAATTATCGACGTAATCTTTCCTTGAAGTCACTCCCCACTTACAACTTCGAGCTCAAAATCCCAATTTTCACAAATGAGAACTACATTTTTGCGAACATGTATGCAATCCCACAGTGAAAGCAAAGGAGAGATTTGCAGTTTTTTCCTTCTTACTGGCGCCGTTCCTTAGTAAAGGAACTACGCTTAGTAAACAGTTGTTCGACAGCTTTTTCCAAACGTGCAAGAAAAGAATCAAATTTATAGATTCATCTCTTTTTTAAATAGTGGTAATTTGAGAAACATACTAAGTCAAGAACGTAGTGGGGTGAATTTTTCATTATCCCAATTGATCGAATGCAATTACTGTTACATGATCCATATAAGAGGCTTGCAAATCAGCAAAAAGTAACTGAATTCTCTTGACTAAGGTTTTCTTTCATCGAATATGTATTCTGATATTATCTTCTTCAAGATACGTTAATATGTTAATCAAATAATTGCATCTAATTTCCTTAAAAATATGAATTCCTTAATAATTAATCGGCAAAAATAGATTTATGTTAAAAAATAATTGATACTACAGAAAAAAAAGCATATTGTAATGTCTTGGCCTCAGTGTGACCAAATAATTCAAGCTTAGGTTGGCCTAAGTACTTTTATTTACTGCAGCAATAACTAAGAGATACTTCTCGCAGAGAAGTCTTGATTAAATATGATTATTTACAAATATCAACAAAATCATAGTTCTAAAACGTCCAAAGTTCCATTGGCAATGTAGTCCAGGAAGACTAGCAATCATCGGATGGATAACTTCCGCCGATCCACGTGATACCAAACCACGAGACTACCAAGAGTGCTCGCAAGTTCAAGAGCCGAGAGTTCGGGGATGCCGATTCCTCAGGGTTGTCTATCAAAGTCCGACTTCAGTCGGGACTTTCAATCCGCTGATCACACAGCTTTCTTCGGTACCCCGGAGCCTGAACTCGTTCGAGAGTCCTCCAAAGGAATTCAAATTCTAGTCCCCTTTTTCTCTCCGTTCCTCAGTTTTTATTCACTCCTCCAGGGGGTGGATGAAGTCGTGAAGCCCCTCCTATCTTTCCCTTCACTGGATAATCGTACTCTGATTGACCAACAACTCACCTTCCGAGTGGTCCACCTCTTTCTCTGGGAAGATCCTTGAGTTTCGTCACCACCGGCCTATTCAGGAATCACCAAAAGGTACCGCTAATGTCCGCGCTGACAGTGATTTATTCATCGACATTGTGGCGGCCCTCTGTGTGAAGTCCTTCTTCTTGCGCCCGTCTCGTTAGCGATGTCCAGGTGCAACTCTCCTGCTGTTTACCGCCAATATCAAAAGGGCCGGCACTTTTTTTTCTCATGGGAATTAAGCTCGCGGGAAGGAAACATTACAATATCTAAAAGACTCTGAAATGGATAGAGATAAGCAATTATAAAATATACTTATTTATTCATAAAATACCTGAAAAAATTAACAAAATTTCCTAAAGATATAACTATTTGCGCTAATAATATTTTAAAAATGATTTATGTCACAAATAACTAAAACAAACTAAAATGTGTTAAATACCAATTCTATTACGAACCAGTACTTAAAGAACAAAGTCATCTGCAAATATCAAAAATTTTTATCCATATATCTCAAATTTAAATAAAAAATTAATTTCTTCAATAGCATTTTTAAATTAACAGAGAATTAGATTTAATTTAGTATGCTGATAAACGAGTTATAACATTACTACTAAGCATGCTATTATAATTGCTTTTGTAACATATATATCTAATATAACATTTGCTTAATATTACTCTAACGTGTTACTAAATACAGTCAAACTTGGATAATTCGAAGTTGAAGGGACCAGAGAAAAAGTTCGAAATATCCAAAAATTTGAGTTACATATATTCTCGCAAATAGAAGAGATAAATAAAAACGAAATAATAAACATAATAATAAAAATGTACTCCACGATCAAAGATTTAACACACAAACTTTATCTATGAATACTGCTACATTTTTTTTCATTAAATCGAACATTTTTTACTAACTTAATTATTCATCACTTTTAAAAAAAGGCAGATATTTTTAATTGCTTCTGTGAATGCAATCTGAAAATGCAGACAGGCTTTGGATGACCAATCAATAGTGAATGCCGTAGGGAGGGGAGAGGGTAACATTACAGGGTGGACAGAAAAATCCAAGGAAATCAACGCATAGTGACATTCCAACCCTCGCTTTTCTTTTCCTTAGAAAGACCGTTAAAATAAATAATGCACCTTAGCTGAGAAAAGTCTCAGGAACAATTTTTACCGTAATATTTTAAGGGCAATCATACAAAAAATTCGAATTATCCACGATTTTTTAACATTATTTTAGTACAGAATTCTAGGGACCGAGCAAGAATTTCGAATTAAACAAGTTCGAATTATCCAGAATTGACTGTATCATGTTTAAAAATCTATAACATGAAAAGAAACATCGATTTCTGTCACTAGTCTGTAAACGATTGCTGCGCCAGTGGCTAGAAAGCATGGAATCTCAGTACATATGAACCTAGATTCCTGCAATTAAATTACAATTAATTACAAGATTTATGCATGTTTTCTTAAGCGAGTAATATCGTAGAATGTCTGTAGCGGCTTTTTGCTTCGTGTGGAAGACAGAAATTGCTTCGTGTAAAAGAATGCAGTGACATGCACAACTACATAATACTAAAATAATGTGAATTGACTTCATTGATTTCATTTTCTCATAATTTTTATTTGTATAGGGAACAAGAAATGGAACAAGTCCAAAGTTTTCGAAATTAATTTTTTCGCTGAAAACCTTTT
>BGPR01006486.1:69288-79943 GCA_013235015.1 Araneus ventricosus
ACTAAATTAAGCAGTCAATTACATAAGAAGCCAACCTGGAAATATATCATAAATCAACAGTAAATGGAGATCTGCTTCTCCTTATTTGAGAATGAACAGTACTGTAAGAACGTCAGTTACGAGATGTACACTGAAGAATAAGTTACGAGTACGTTTTATCAATCAATAAATGCTTGTTTTGTCTTTTAAAAAAACGCCTTGTGAATGACTAAATTAAGCAGTCAATTACATTAGAAGCTAACCTGGAAATATATCAAAAATCTCTCTATATAATCTCTCTATATGTCTCTAGATAAGAACGCTAACTCCGAATTTTACCTCTACATGACTGTAAGTGGTCTTATGGCATAGCTCATAGCCACTTTATTATAACAAGAAACAATTTTTTATGACAATGGCTTGTTGCTCATGAACTACTATTGATGAGTAATAAGCGAATTTCAGTGTACAGTCGCGGCGAAAAAAAAGGATTCACCCAGCATTATTCCGCCGCTAACCATTGCTTCTTAAAACTAAAGGTGCCGTTTTACAGGAAATAACGTATACTAAAAGATTCTAATGTTGAAATTCTCTTAAGGCGTCATCTACATATTTAAAATGGCACTAACTTCAAAATTATCAATGGCAACACCCTTTTTAATGCCATAAATAAATTTCTCATGAAAAAAATATCCCAGGATATTAATTTTTGTTACTATATCATTAATAGATTGGAAGATACTTGACATTTTGTGTTCTCTACATAGAAGGGGTCGTCTCCACATTTACTTACTAAAGTTCTCTGCTTGCATTTAAATGTCGGTAGTAGCATTCTAAATTATTTCGGACTTGAAATGTTATTTTCAAAGTTATGATCAACATTTTACAATCGGTAAAACTTGATGCGTAAAAAAAATAAATCGATTAATATTGCATCACTTTAATTTATAAAGTTTAATAATATATATAAATATTTAAAATCATTTATTTAAATTAACAACCCAGTGGTCTTCGATATCAATATTAACTCAAACCTGTCCTCCAGCTCCATAAACATTACCAACTGGAAGACCTTCTGCGAACTAATCTATAATAACATTCCTGGCAACCCGAAAATGTACTCAGAAGCCCAAATCGATGAAGCAATCCAAAAATTCACTTGCTGCATCACATCTGCAATAAACATCTCTACCAGAACCAAAGTTATAAGCGGAACATTCAGACAACTCCCCAAAGGAATTCTCTCGAAATTAGACTCAGAAAACTCTACCAAATTACTTTCTTCCCACCATACAAAAGAAAAGCCTACAAATTTCAAAAAGAAATCCGAAAGGACATTGAAACCTATGACAATAATAGATGGAAAGAAACAATTATGGCATCAACCCAGAAGACAACACCCTCTACGAAATGAACCGAAAGTTATCAAAAAAGTTTATCCCCACTCCTCCTATTCTTGACACTCACGGGATCAAGTATACCCCTCTTGAAAAAGCCAATGCCTTCAAACATAGCCTAGGAAACTCTTTTCAAGAAAATCCCGAACCGTCAACCTCCATATCAACGAAGTTAATAATTCTATCAACAGTTATTTCAATAATCTTGCAACATCTTCCACTCCAGACCTCATCTCCTTTCAAGAAGTAATTAACTTAATTAAAAAGATCAACCCTTGAAAAGCAACAGGCCCCGATGGTGTCCCCAACAAAGCCATTAGAATGCTCACCCTCAAGGCTGTTACTCACTTTACAAAAATTTTCAATAAATGCCTTATCTTACAACACTTCCCGGATGCCTGGAAAATTGCTCATGTGCTTATGTTCCCTAAGCCAAATCAAAACCGCAAACTCCCTGGCTCCTATAGACCAATCGGTCTGCTTAATCAAACTTTATGAAAAATCCTTCTTAAAAGACTAAACGATCACTGTTATAGCAAAACCACTATTCCTATGAACTCACCAACTATTTAGAGTCACAAAAAGTTTGTCGAGGGCTTCAACGCAAAACACTGCACAGGAGGAGTTTTCTTAGATGTCAGAAAGGCTTTTGACCGAATGCGGCATAACGGTCTCATTTTCAAACTGATGAGCTACCAATTCCCGGACTACCTCATCAAAATTATCCAACGATTCCTTTCAAACAGAAAATTTCAAGTCAAAATCAATCAAGTCCTTCCCTCAGTTGGCAACATCCAAGCAGGAACACCTCAGGGCAGTTCCCTCATCCCTACCCTCTACAATATTTTCAACTCTGACTTCCCTCTCAACGACAAAGTCCTTAACTGCCTCTTTGCCGATGACTCAGCCATCCTCACACAGGGTAGCAATATCAGATTCATTATTAAAACGCTCCAATCCCAAATAGATAGCATTGAATACTGTTGCACCAAGTGGAGAGTGGCCATCAATACTGACAAACAAAGACAATTCTTTTACGAAAAGGACATTTCAGCAAAGTTCTCAAGACCCTCTCATTTATGGAAGAAGATTTAACCTGGGAAAATCAAGTAAAATATCTTGGACTTGATTCCATATTCTCTTTCAGGCAACATGCTAAATATAACTCTGATAAATTTTGTAATAAAGTCCATATGATAATCCCTCTTATTGGTAGGCACTCTCCTCTCTCACTAAACAATAAAGTGCTATTATTCAAACAAATACTTAGGTCAATTCTAACCTACTCTGCCCCTATCTGGAGTATCACCGCAAGCACTCACAGAAGAAAAATCCAGATACTGCAAAATAAAATTCTCCGAATCATGACAAACGCTCCCTGGTTCGTGAGGAATGATGTCATTCACAATGATCTCAAAATTGAGATGATAGAAGATCACGTAAAGAATATTTCTGTAAAATTCTTCAGTCAACCTCAAGATCACAAAAATCATCTTATCAACTTTCAAGTCGAATATGCTCAAACGAACGGAAAATATCCCTACCCTTATTCTACAACCAAATGGTCACTCCCCCTTAAACCTCCATAGTTAGAAATAATTCCTTGGAACACACCCTCTAATCAATCGATCACCTTTCATTTCTTTTTCGTATTTTACTCTCACCTATATCTACTACTACTCATAAAATGCAACGGCTTTCATAGCCATACTTGAAACGGCTAACTTAGCTTTTATTATTCACGTTTTTCCCTCACACTATTCAAAAGCGCTCAGTCTGAGTAGAAGTGCATGTTTGCGCTGGTACTTATTTAAAGATGTACTATCAGTATATATTTAAGTTTGAAAAATAAAGTGGTGTAATGATCATATTTGATAATGAAAACGTTTAGAAAAATAAGACGCCCCCTTAGCGCATTGTTTTACATCGAAAATTTAAAATTTAATGTAACTTCAAAACTTCTCGTATGAATAAGCTGAAATTTTGCATAGGCTTATCAAATGGCCATCTGCTTCGATTACTGTTAAAATTTATAAGTGTTGCTATCCAAAACTTTTTAAACATCAATTTTGATAAAATATTTCATGTACTCAAAATTATTTTTAAATAAAAAGTAAACGCGTAAAATGTAAACCTTGTAAACATAAAAAATTCTAAGTAAATAGTTACATTATTTCTCAAGACAGCAATAAAAATTCCAAATTTTACTTTAACATTAGAATCTTAAATTTCATTTGCTTATAATTCCGAAACCAAAAATGGTGGGATAATGAAACTTGGTATTCCAGCATAAATTTTTATTTAGATTCGAAATATTTTAAGAAAAATATGTGTTTCCATTGGAAATTTTGAAGTTAGTGCAATTATAAATATGTAGACGACCCCTTTTGAACTTTTTAGACATGGAATCTATTAGTAGGCGTTATTTACTGAAAATTGATACCTTTTGTTCTAAGATAAAATGATTAGCGACGGAATAATGCTGAGTGGCTCCTTTTTTTCCCGCGACTGTACTTTATAAAGGAATAAACTACGAGTAGAATAATCGGAAAAGAGATTTTTTCGTAAAAAAATATTTCACACCACTTTCTTTTTTAAAAAAGAAGATATATGAACATCATTGATTGTATTGACGCTAGCTTTTAATTTCTGCACCTCAAAAATTGAGCATACCTTTCTGCGCATGCGCTGTTTGAAGCGCCGGAAAGGGGATCGAGGGAAAAGTAAATTCTTCTCTGTGAGGCACTTCACAAATCCAACAGGCACATGTAACTCTGCGCATGTTGATAGTCTGCCAAGTGTTCCGTTAAATAATATATTTAACTTCATAAATAGTAGCAATCTTTTTGTGAAATATTTAACTTGAAAGGAAATGTTATAGCTTTATTTTTAAGGAAGCAGTATATTGAATAATATTATATAAGATATTATAAGCCATAAATCATTTGCGTTTCATCTGTTCCGTCATTCTAAGATCTGAAAACGTTGTTGTGACTAATGATGGTTGAATCAGTATTTTAAAAAATAAATTTTATTCTGAAATAAAACTTCTCTTGTGAGTCAACTGTTGTTATAATAACGTATAGTTGTTTGGCTCTATTTAATAACATCTAAAAGATTAAAATTCCTTAAATGTATAAATCATTTGCGTTTCATCTGTGCCCTCATTCAAAGATCTGAAAACATCGTTCATTTTTATTCATACCAATGAAGGTGAGTTTTCATTGTAAATATAACCTTTGTACTCCTATAAACTAAATAAAATTTTAAAAAAACAGAAAGCATATTACTAAAAACATTTGAATCACTATTTTGAGAAAGAGGAATTCTGGAATAAAATCTATGTATGTTATGATAACTATTGGTGCTTTATAATAATTAAAATAGTTGTTAATGGAGCACCATATAATAAAAGATATGGTTTACAGCATATAACAAACAGGTTTTCAAAGCAGAAATATTTAATGATGGAGGAATAAAAATATTTTTTTATGATAATCAAAGATAAGGTTTAACTTCCAATATAAGCAGTGGTGAAAATTATTTTATAGTCCGCACATTTCTAAACATTATAGCTCTTCTCTGTAATATAATTGGATTGCTTTCTTATTGTAGTGCATTAAATTTTTTATCTAATCAATAAACAAAAATTCTCAAATATGTTGTACAAGTTATGAAATATATGTATTTGGTATTACACTAGAATACTCCAATGCTTAATGATTTTACTAAGTATCTTTATACATTTTATGAGCATGTTTCAAATCAGAAAGCAAGTTATTGGGTTAGTCATGTTTAATCATAACCTGTTTTAACATGAAATCTCACATTTTGGGTGAGATGGTAGATAAAGAGAATTGGGAAGGTGCATTATGCAGTGAATAGAACAGATGTAAGGCTTCAAATATAATATGAGTTTTACTTTGTTGAGGGAACTATTAATATAAAACAGCCTTAATTCAGGCTCATTATGGGTTTTAATCCATGCATTAAAAAATGCTTCAGCCATGTCCGACATGAAAACCCGTGGTGCAATTTTACCAGGTTTTTATTTTCTATGCAATCAAAAAACAATTTTAAGATTATCTCGTCTGATCTGTTGGAAATCAGGAAAACACAAGGAAAACCTTGCCTCATATTACCAATTGTGTTATGAGCTCAAAATCATAATTGTTCATGCCATGAGTTCCGTCGATGCAAATGCAGTCATTACCAAACTTCTTTAATAACTCCTGTTGAGCTTCATTCATAATGATTAAAACAAAATCATTACTTTGGAGCTCACCAAAGTTTTCATCAATTTAATTTTGTGGTTTATGAAATTAAACACAAGAATTACCTTTTGTGTTCATTTCATTCACCCAGGTTTCCACGCTGGTACCATCATCTTTGTGTTTTTGCACATCTGAATTTAAATTAAAACTGCTTTGTATGTTATGCAAATCCATTTTTGTCAGTAGATGTATTCTTTCCCATCCTGAATAGGATACAGAGTCTCTGACATTATCCAGGATTGCATCAAAAGGAATTTTTGCAGCTAAACTTTGTTTTTCAGACGGCGTCAAATATAAATGCGCCAAATCATATGAATGGCCAATGTGGGTCTTAAGAAATTTAACCTGACATTTGTCAGTTTCTTCGTAAAAAGCCAATTTAATACTTGCGGGGCAAAATTCATTAATTTTCTTGCTACCTCTTAATTTGGAGCATTTCTTACTATCAGAACGTTTCATCTGAAAGCCACTACGATGACAAGCAAAATAATACGATTTATTTTTACCCCATCTTTTGGCACCACGTTCAACAATAAAATTTTCTTTTCATTCTTTTTCAATCAAAGCCTTCCAAGAATACAATTCTTCCATGTTGTTCAAAGTTCCAACGCTTCACTTTCTATTAGAATGCCATGTTCATGCTGGAGATGGCCGACATAATTTTGTTTTTCAGTTTCCAATACACATGAAAAACACGACACAGATGTTTTAGACACTGGTACCACTTCTGAGCTGCGTTCCCTTCGGTTGTGGTAGTCAAAATGAAATTTCTGAGTAAAGTTCTTCCCACATGGCACACAGTGAAACTGGTAGGTCTTGCTCGCTCGTGCAGGAGTAATTAAAGTATTCAGTTGGGTAGGATGAATATTTTTATAGTGCCGTTTCAAAGAACTGTACAGTGTATAACTTATATTGCATACAGTGACGAATCTAGGATTCGGGTCGGGGGGGGGGGGTGAGGTCATAAAAACTTTGTATCGTCGTGATGAATGCCAAACCTCAAGGCTAAAGTAAACCAAAACACTTTAACTTTACAGACTTTCCTCACCTGACAATAAGAATCATAAATAAAACTACAATACTTTCGATAATTTAATAAAAAAAATTCAATTAAATGACTAAGCAAAAAATATTTTCGACCGCGTCAACGCTACAAGTTGTAATGATGTTAAATAAAATCAAGAATTCTGGCTTGGGTCGGGGGGGCTGTAGCCCGATAGCCCCCTCCCCCAGATTATTCTCCCCCCATTGCATATATTACATAGAAAAGCTTCATGAGTCACCTGCTTACCTACATTAAAAGTTTGCTCATCATTCATCTGCTTATTTGCATTAAAAGCTTAATCGGAATCAGCATTCATCTGCGAATTTGCATTACAAGCTTGTTCAGAATTCATCTTCGTAATGGAAGTTCAACATATAAGTATGGAGGAATTATATATAAGTATGGGGAATTAAGTTAGAATAGGAATCATTTAAAATTTATCAATAATAATAAATTATGTTTTAGAAAATAAAGAGTAAAATAAGATAAAATGCTGAATATATATTATAAAACAACTTTTTTAAAGAAAAAAACCGAAATTAAAATTTTCAAAACATTATCCTTACAGCGACCATGCCTACTGAATTATTCGAACCCGCGTCAACACGGTTCGTAGTAAGGCAATTCTCAACTGCCACATCAACACATGTTCGGTATGGCATATTTAAATAGTACTATTCAAGACCAAAGGTATTAAGAAAATTTACGGTGATCTTTAAATTACTCTCATAGAAAAAAATATTATTTCTTAATAATTTCTAAAATGCGTTCCTATTGGTTGACTGATCTTAAACTTGTATACCAAAAGTGCTTAACTGTTTGAAAAAAAGTAAAGAAGACTCAAAATTTTATCATAAATAGTTTTTTATCCGATAATAATTTCAATGTACCGAGATTCAATAATGAAATGATTTTGATATTGAAATCTTGAGTTAAGAACAAAAAATTATAATTATTTTTAATTATTGAATTCTTTTTACTTGCAACTTCTTTTAACTACCAACTTTTTTACTTCTCGAGCAATATCAAGCCTTGAATTTTATTAGTCATAAAAAAATTCTTTTTCCAAATTGGAATCAAGAAAACTAAAGAGTTAGATTCATTGATCAAATCAACTGTTCTACTGGTTTCGTTGTAAATAACCTCAGAAATCGATATTCATGCACAGTGTAACGGACTGCTTTCATTCAATCAACCGAGTCTTAACATCCCTCTCCTCGCGACTAATTAGCAACAAAACAGCGTCTCACAGCAAGACGCCTTCCTTCCCTACAAGAGCAACATTCTTTCCTATCACTCTCCCACCCAAAACACCTTCGCTCACTCTGGAACGGACTCTTGTTCAGGGTCGTTCCTTGTGAGATCCGTTCAGTGAGCGACATCACAAACGTGGTAGAATTAATATATCTCTCCTTCTATTCAAGCGACATCAACAACTCAAGAAAAATACCCCGAGTCGTCTTCACAATAAATCAGTAGCGACTATGAGCAAGATCAACCAACCAAGAGTTCAAAATTTTATATTTCATATTTTTTTATATTAAAAGTGGTGCTCTTTGCTTCCACAGTTTATTATTTACTTAAATAGAATCTTGAGAATTAAACATACTTTACTTGCGCTTCGAGAATTCAAATAAAACCACGAATATAAATTTAAAGTCTTGTTTCATTTTTTAAAAGGCGATTTCTCTGATTGAGAACCGTTATTAACCGCCCTCACCTTTTCCAATTACACATAGATGGCGCCTCAATCTCGCTTATTGCACAGTATGAATCAACTTCAGTGGTGAGTTTAAGGTTCTTCCCAGATGTTACAATCAGAGCCGAACCTCGGTACCCAATTAAAAAGAATTTTATTGAACAATCTTTTCTATTTTTTTATGATTTAGCATTAAGAAGAATACTAAGGAAGTGTGCTTCCCTCCGCTTTCTGGCATACTTACTATGCGAAGCAGAATTCGCCAAGCGTTGGATTATTCACCCACTAATAGGTAAACTTACTAAATGGGGCACGTTGTGTGCTTCCTAGTATGGTGATGAATACCGTGTATGCAGATGGGCATCTTCTTTTCTTCCAACTAGAACCAAAATTTGATACAAATCTACACTTTCAAATTTCAGTGGCAAGCCCGCATTGCAATTATCATTTATTAAAGTCACTGCGCTTTGCAGTTGTAGTGTTCACACATCCCATGATCAGACAGACTGATACACATTCATCCTTTGAAGGATTTGGTTTAAAATATGATACAAATCTACAATTACGATGATAAAACCATATACTAAATTTAAACCTTCTAACTTGTTGCTTTTTTTGTGTTATCATATGCAGACGCAAACGGAAGGATAGACAGATTTCCTCAGAAATTTGATCGAGAACTACAATTTTTGTGTTATGACCACAAACCATATTTCATCATTCTAGCTCATCGCATTTGAGCTATCGCATTAGATCGAAAAATTTCTGAAAATGTTTTTTTCCGACCCTGGTGGATCTGGATGTGGAGATTCATAAACAAACCTATTCATCAAAGCTCTTTAGGCTGGATATTCACGAATGCTCCACTCCACGCAGATTCGATCGCCCCACGCTTAAACCGATCGTCAATGCGAGAATCCGATGAGAGTTTGAGCGCTGTTGTGTGGAAGTTTGGATTTCCAACTTGTCTGGATATCCAAGCACTCCATTTGGACTACAGGGCCATAAATGCTGAAATACGATGGTGTAGATGCGTGGGGCAGAAAGAGTTCTAGAAGAAATCAGGGCAGGCGGGGGAACTGACCCGTAGCTGATGGGTTTGGCCCAAATGTATGAGTTGAAAAATGGAATGTGTGAAGTGCCAACAGGCCATTTGTGTGGTGTGGATCGATCGTGAATGACGCGCTCTAAACTCAGTTTTGTACACTCTGGTAATGGCGCCCTACCCCACCGGTAGGCGGGGTAAAGGCTCACGGTCCAGTTTATTTCATGGATTCCATTTATTTTGTTAAAATAAATAGTCCTAAATTCTTCTTTTAATAGGCATGCACAGAAATCAAGTGATAATTACTATGCGATGTTTTGTGTAGGTAAATGAACAAATTTTTTAATGATCCTAATAAATGGGTAACTTCATTTCAAGTTTAGTCCTGCCGAAGGGAGAGGACCTAGGCAGACTATGCGGCGTTTTTCCGATCTGGCACACAAACACCAAAAAGAAGAGAATGGTAATTCGGGACGAAGGAATAAAAAGAAAGATATGAATGAACTTGTGTTTCGCTGTGGCAATGATGAGCAGGGGAAAATGGAGAGTTCCAAGGATTGCTAAACTTCTGTAGGTGGTCTAAGTACGGAGACAACATAAATAAAAGGATTTAGCTGGTGCCCGGGGGTCAAACGACACGAGAAAGGGCGAACGAAAGATACTGTAGCGAAAAACTGCTTCATCAAATTTAAAACTTTAGACTTGAAGATATTATTATCCCGAACAACGCCTGGTATATCAGTTAGTTTACATATAACACATAAACTACACATGCGCAATGTGCTTTAATTCCAAGCAGCGCCGATTTAACAAATTTGAGCGCCTTTGGTTAGATTAATTTGGCACCCCATGAGAACTGTAACTAGGAATTTAAGCGCTATGGGCCAATGAAAATACCTCTATGAAAAAATAACAAAGGGGCAAACTATGATATCAGCGTGCAGCTAATGATTTGACATTGATAATGTAGCTAACCTCTATTACACATACGTTCAGAATTTTCTAATTAATTGTCTATGTCTGAACATTTGTAGACAAAATCAATCGCTGTCTGGTTACAAGCGTAATTTCAATTTTACTTTTAGTATAGTTAAAATAATAATTAAATAATTTTTTAACCTTCCAGCGGGCGTGCTTACGCAAATTTTACGACATATCGTGCATTGTATTACATATATATATATCGTGTTATTTCGCAAAAATAAATGCAACTTTT
>BGPR01006487.1:10299-40671 GCA_013235015.1 Araneus ventricosus
CACACACACACACACACACAGAGTCTTCGTGAATTAAACACGCATGCAGAAAAAAAGTTCTTTGGTGGTTAAAATTGTCGAGACTAAATTTATTTGATTTATGTTAAAAAGGAATTAGAATGTAAAACACGAGTTTCATTTCATTAATTTATTCAAACCTAAGATATTTTTATTTTTCTATGCCATTGATAGAGTGAATTTGAAACTATAAGATTCATGTAGGATTGACACAGAGTAAGCAATGATTAGAATTATCTATGCGGAATATTCTCAAAGATAATCTGTCGCAAATAGAAGCAAGCACACACACACACACACAAACGTGGCAACTCTTTTATCGTTATTCGAAGTAAATCACACCCACACAGTCTTCACGCACGCAGAAAAAAGTTCTTTGGTGGTTAAAATTGTCGAGATTAAATTTATTTATTTGATCAATGTGAAAAGGAATTAGAATGTAAAACAGGAGTTTCATTAATTTATTCAAACCAAAGAGATTTTTATTTTTCTTCTATGTTATTGATAGAATATTCTATGATCGTTTTCATAATTCGAAGAAAGAATAGTTTGTGAAATAATATAAGATTAAAAGAAATAAGGAAGTAAGAAGAAAGTCAAAAATAAGTTCGTAAAAGCAGAAATCACTCGAAAGAAAGCTATGTTTAATCAGTTAATAGGCGAAAATTTTAGATTAGTGAATGTTTTATATAGTTTTTGAATCAATGCATTTGTGACTTTTAATATAACCTTTTTAGCGTCATTCGAAGTAAATTTCAATGTCTTTATAGATAAGTTATATGTTCAACAGAAAAGAAGTGATCTTTAATGGTTAATAATAATGAAGCTTATTTCGTCGATGTTCCATTTAACTTTAAGAGAGATTAACGTTTTGATATTCCTGAAACAGTTGAAAACGGAATTTTAAGTTAACTTATTCAAACTAAGTGATTTTTAGTTCTCTTGTATGTTATTGTTAGAATATTCTAAAATTGTGTTTGTTAGTGGAAAAATAAGCTTGAAGCAAAGAGGAAAGTTGAATGATGAAAGAAAAATAAATCCAAGTTGGATCATTTGAAGAATTATTCTTATAAAACTGATTTAATTAAGAAACAGATTTTATGAGAATTAGGGACTAAGTAAACTTTTTGTTATTTAAGAACAGAAAATGCGCAAGTTTTGAAATTTTCCTGAAAACAAATGAAAAACGTTATTCGATAGCGAAAAAAGAAAAATGAGCATGCCGAAAAATAGAATAAGTTTGAAAGTTTAACTCAAATTGATGAAATTCTGTTCAAAAGCTGAGAAAATTCAAAGTCTATAAAAACAGAAAAAATAATGAAATTAAGATTGTAAGTATCAAATTATTATGTTTATTTCATATTTAAATATTTAAATATTTTATTTTAATGCACGCATGATAAGTTATGATTGAATTGATGCAAATCTGTGAAAGGACGTTGTGAAAAATCTAAGTGACTAAAATCAAACTTTTGTAAAAGAAATTAGCCGAGAAAATTCAAAGTTCTTCAAAAATTTTCAAAGTCCGAAAATAAAAATAAATTCCTTATCATCCTTCTTGTCTAATCTAAGAGGAGTTCAAGCACATTTCTTATCTGAACTGGAAGTCGGGTGGAGAGGAAAGTCGGGAGGGAAGTGGTCCACCCGCCACCCGAAGCTCCAGAACTCTTATTATATCACTACTGACGATTCTTGGTATACTTCGTATACGAGAAAATAAAAACGCTGGAGAATTTTGAAATTTTACCAATCGTATTAATATTTACGTTTTAAGTAACAAGAATTTAAAGAAACCTCTATAGACATTTGTTTGAATTTGAATAAAACTCATTCATTGCCATCAAACGTTCAATAAATAGTCAAAAATTTAAAAGAAGTATTAATTTGAAATGTCAGATAAGCAAACTAATATAGCAGCACAGCTCAAGATAATACCAAAACAAAACCAGAGCATATTTCTGCCTTCGCCTTTTTTTCTTGCTGAATTAATTTTTTTAATGCAGTTGTCCAATTAAGAATAATTATTATTTTGTGGATTTATTTTTCGCTATTTAAAACTATATTTATGACCAGCAGCCAGAAGCTCAAGAAAAAAATCCAGGACTATATTGAATCAAGTCTCTGAGCATTTTCCGGTTGCTAAAAAACACCGTGATATTAGTATAATGGGTGCCCTCATAAACCATCTTAATTTGAGACCGTCTGAGCTGAATTCTTTTGTTTGGAGTTATTTACTGCAACCTCAAAACTAGTGAAACCCTTTCCAACTCGCTCCTAAACCTTATTCTAGGCCGCGGTGGCCTAGTGGTAAAGTCTCAGCTTGGGGCCAGAGGGTTCCATGTTCGAAACCCGATTCCACTGGAGAACCGCCGTGTATAGGGCCTGTTGCACGTTAAATCACACGTTGTGGCCAACCGTCCTCCCGCTGGTATGGCGTGGAAGTTTAGAAAGGGGTGCCAGCCGGGCTGTCGTCCTCGTCATCTCACCGCGGCTCAAAATTACGAAGTCCGTCCTGAAATAGCCCTCGTGTTGCTTCACAATGGGATGTTAATACAGTAGATCCCCGCTAATTCGGACCGGTGCCAGTTCGGATTACCCGAAATTCCGATGAAAAGAAAAAGATGTGTGCTAAAAAAAATTGTCAGTTATACAGGGTGTCCAACAAAGGACTCCCTCATTTTAAAATTAAATAACTGGGCAACGGAGATCGATAAAAGAACGAAACCAGTGATATGCTTAGTCTGAAAGCCATAAAAATCTGATACTAAAGTTTCAAAATTAGTTATAAATGTTGCCGACAGGTGGCGCTGCAAGTTGTAATAGCTATTCAGAATCCGATAAGAAATCTATAAACTGTCCTTGGCAAGCACGAAAAATGCCTAATTTGAATCGATTGTGATGTGATTGCAACGATTACTTGCAAATGACAGTTTATAGCTTTCTTCTCGAAATCTGAACTGTGATTACAACCTGCAGCGCCACCTGTCGGCAACATTTATAACTAATTTTGAAACTTTTGTATCAGATTTTTACGGCTTTCAGACTAAGCATATCACTGGTTTCGTTCTTCTATCGATCTCCGCTGCCGAGTTATTTAATTTTAAAATGAGGGAGTCCTTTGTTGGACACCCTGTAAGTACTCAGTACTACTATCTCTTGAATTGTTTTATTCAATGAAAAGAGAATATGTCTCCCCATTTCATTAAAATAATGGATGTACTCCTGTATGAAGTGACCGTATCTTACGGCGAATTGCAATAGTTTCTTCAGTGTATACAAAATTATGCATGCCGAAAAAGTACTTTTTTTCTTTTAGTATGTTTATTTAAATTCTTTCGGGTAATCTTTTCAATTGCATATAATTTTCGAAAATAAAATCGGTTCGGATTAACTGGAATTTCGGATTAGCGAGGTTCTGCTGTATAATTAAACCAACCAAACCTAAACCTTATTCTAAGCAAGTTCTGTAAAACATAGTTAAAAGGCTCTTTAGCCAAATTTCCGAAGTTTCCACAGGGTCCCGTTTTACACTCAAGTTGAGGAAAATTGCGTAGGCGCTTGCTCTGAAACGATTGTCTGTGTCAAGCAGTATAGACGGGTTTTCTGTTTTGTTTATTTGCGATAAAGAAGGACTTCCGCCTTACCCATCAACTTCCGGTGATAATGTTAAGTCAATGGGAACCTTCAAAACTCTGTTTACAGATATTAATTTATGTTTAAACTGAAGTTTTCTAATATTATATTTTAAAGATACTTCGAAAATATTAAATTAAATGTTCCTATTGTTGTAGCCCTCAATGTTTACTTAAAATAAGAGCCTAATTTTGTGGAAAGGTTGCCATAATTATTCTTTATCGCTCTTTTTTGGCGCTTTGTGTACTCAAGTAAGAACTTATTCGAACTTGGCGCTTGATAGGGAACCCAATTGGATTTGGCGATCGCTTAAATTTGAGTGTTACTGGAAAACGAAAGCTCTGTGAAATCAAAATAAACAAATCAGAAAACTCGTCCACAGTTAGGGCTACCTTAATTTTCTTTGTTGAAATCCGGACACACTGGAGGGGAAGGGTTGAAGGATGTTGGAGGGGGCGTCAAAGTATAGTATAAAATTCTAAATGCTCCCTACGATCCTCTTTCATAAAACTAACAGAGAGTTTGAAGAACTAAAAAACAAGTCAAGACACCAGAATGCAAAGAATATACATTTTTTATTAATGTTTCAGAAGTCAAAATTATATTAATGAAAAACAGAATGAGAAAAGAACTGCCAAAGCTTTAAATTTTCAGTTTCTGGGTAAGGGGGCTCACCCCACTTTCTTTCAACAATGATGTAAATAGTGCAAACAATGATGTAAATGGTGGAAACAATGATGTAAATGGTGCAAGCAATGATGTAAATGGTGCAAACAATGAATTTTCTTTCACTGGCGGAATGGTCACAGCTTTTTCGAATACGTCAGATTTTCTGAATTGCAACCAAATTTCTCTCTCACTGGCATAAATCCGGACATTTTGAAGATCGGGATACTAGCATGTTTAGTTTAGCTATATTAACGTCTCGTTTTAAAGCAACACGAGAGACATTTTGGGACGGACCTTGCGAAGAAATGAATGATTTTATTTCTTTCCTCGTAGCCGAAATGCATTCCTTGTTAGTCTACAAAATTTCTAAACCTTTTTCATTCAAAGTTTGTAATTATCATTTACCTTTCTGGTGGATCTGAGGTGTCTTCCTCTATGATAGCGATTTGCTCATGCACCTCTATCAGCTCATCGACTCGACTCTGAGGTTTTTGCTTTGTGAATACAGCAGCTCATTGACGTCATGACTAAAACTTCCAAATCTATGTGTTTACCCCTATTAGCACCAGATATTTTACGATATCTCCAGGATGTTGATATTCTGAATGCCGCTCAACATCGTAAATACGTCGTATGAACATTGCAGTGCATCTTGTGCTAATAGGGTACAAGACTGACAACTTCTAATACTTGAGCGACTTGATCATTTTCTGGCATTTTTTCAGGCCCATTTTTAAAAACGAAAACAAATGTTTTGTATTTCTTTAATTTTTTTTCATTTATAGATTTTGTATTTGTATCATATTCTGAAACGAGAAATATTAGAAGCGGAAAGAGAGTGCAAGGAGCCGTAGAACTTCGAGTTAGTGCAAGTGGATATATTATTGTATTCTATAAAAAGTGGAGAGGGTGTTTTTCCCCTTCTCGTGGGTTTGCATAAAATTAAACCTTGTTAGCCATGGAATTTACCATAGATAGTGTAAATGGTCTTCGTAAATAAAAATATGATCTTATGAATTATTCCTCTCCATCTCAATTCCTTATTTCGTGGTGGCTCCATCTGTTAGAAAAATCTCCAGTTATTTTGAAAGCTGCAATTAATACATTTTAAACAATTTTCATGTGTTCTTTCTGCCGAATATTTCACTATATAAAATTTATAAAGATACTAGTTTATAATGCGTTAAGCTTACGATTATGTAAACTACACGTTTGAGTCAATACTCAGAATGTTTATTTATTTCCAATTTATGAAAACAGTTCCTGAATTCTCTCGAGCACGAAATATTGCATTCACTTTTAAGATCAGGCCCATAAAATAGTGTCCACTAATATTGAATAATGTTCGTCACGTGTTTTGAAAAAAATGACATCAATTTCTGACGACATTTCTCCTTAAGGACTATTAGGGCAGTAATGGGAATAATAAGGCGTTCCAATAATAAAATATCAGCGTTGAACACTAAAGCAATATTTCTATGACAAACATTTTGCTCTGCAATTATATTGCACAAACTGGTACGTCTAAACAAAAAAAAAATTTTTTTAATCAAAATGAGATCGCAAATAAAGCAAATGGGATATTTCTTTGCTTGCTTATAAATGCAAAGTGATATTAACTCAAAATAAACTTATAAAAAATTATATCAAATTAAATGTTATGTTACATTTTGTTACCTGTATTATGGCAAATAATGCAATGATAGAATCTTGTAGAATAGTAGCACACGACGTTAAAAATGAAATAGTTACGTATGAAAACCGGTAAAACAGGTTCATAATCATAATGAAAGAATAAAATGTAAGTTAAATAACAATAAAAAACGCTTTTACCAATGCATTAAAAAAGAAAATAATTTTTTCTCAAAAATCTGGAGGTTAAAACAAAAATCGGAAAAGCGTGAGGCGAAGGTAGAAAAGCTGTAAGTAAATTAGACTTGTAATCACATTTATAATATATTAGCTGTTACGCCCGGAGTTGCTCGGGATTAAAATACTTTCATGTCTAATATTATTGATGTTAAAAACTACTTTTCTATAGAAAGTTACAATACCCAAAATTCTTTTATCTTCTGAAACGTTTTGTAATTAAAATGAGAATATCCATTGAACCAGACGATTTTTCAGGAATAAAGGTAAGTTAGTTCAAAGTCTAACCGTTGACTAGCAACGGAGTAGCTATAATTTTGTGTTATTTCAAAATCGTCCGCAGTTCATTAACAATTTAATAAATTTTGAAAAATTAATGAAAATTGAAGAAAAAATGTCACAGATATAAAATTGGTATCATTATAAAGATAAAATTTTGAACTTTAAGATGATATAAAAATAATTTTAGAGAGATAATTTGCTCTGAAGTTACTACGAAAAACCGGTTTCGTTTAATTTCTAATTAGCTGACTGTTTAATTAGCATTTTCATTTTGAAAAGATGACAGTTATCCTTCCCTTGTCTTAATTAACAAGTGTGCAAAGTTTGGTTGAAATCAGTGCCGTGGTTTAGGAGGAGATGTGGAACATACATACAAACTTACATTACAAACATATATACAAACATACATACATACTCACAATGACTTTTATTTATATTAAGATTTTATATGATGAATGTTTAATAACATTTCGTTTCTTATGATAATCATTGTGGTTCTATATCTTTCTCCTATTGTTTTCAGCGCCTCACGCTTTCAAAATTTTTGTTTTGACCTTCATATTTTTGAGAAAAAATTATTATTTTCTTTTTTAATGTTAAAGCCTTTTTCTTAAATATTTTTTTTATTTATTCATCTTCTTTGGTGTCGTTACCCAAAGGAAAAAAATAATGAATGGAACATAAGTCTTACTGTCGAAAACAGTGTTGAACAATATTGTAATCTGTTAGGTGCATTGTCTCTCTCTTTCTCTCTGGACGAATGCATGAAGCATATCACAAAGCCCTATTCCCTTTTTCACCCAGACTTGGTGATAGTCCCAGTTGCTTAGGCAAACGTCATCAAGATAAAAAAATACTGTTGTCACTGGTATCAAACTCAACCAAATGTCACTGATATCGAACATTGGTATGTTTTTGTTTTTCTAGTTGAGTCTTACTGTATCTTTGCTTATAAAAATGTTTTTTCAAACTATTTTAGAATCACGTACACTTGGATATTTACATTTAAAATATTTTTCTTATAAAGAAATCAGTAGTACAACTTACTATTGAAAGAACTTTTATCATAGAATTTTTTATCACATGAATAGAACTTACTTACAGTCAGCTAGCTAGTGTTCATTGGAGTGCTCCAGGGAACATGATATATAATTGAAACATTTTGTAGCCATATTAATGAACAAATATTGATATTTGAATGAATATTTATTATGTTTTTGTTAATATATTTGCATTTATACTCACTTTACGCTTCATACTCACTTGACGCTTCATACTCACTTGACGCTTCATACCCACTTGACTCATACACGCTTGAATTCATTGGAGTTCATTTGAAATATTTGGATATCTTATTGTACATTTATTGTCAATATCACTAAGTCATGACCAGAAATTAAAGCAACTTGTCAAAATTTTAATAGAATTTTGTAACTTTTCCAGATTTGCGGGTTCTGTGATAGCAAGGGCCCTGCTGTCGTACGACTCTTGCGGAGGGGGGAAATTGTGATGAATTAATTTTTCTAACTTTCTTTAATTATTTTTAACGATACCTTATTTTTAATTACTTCTAGTTCCATCGTAATAAGCGCACTTCTACTTTCATTTCGAGTAACGAGTCTTTCCGGGAAAATCCTCTTTCTTCGGGATACTTAAACTTTATGCGCATTCCAATCTGCCCTTTCTACTCTCTCGTATACGAAGTATACAAAGAGAAAGTATTGAAATCGTCAAAAAATTCGGACACGAGATTTTGACGAATCTCCACGTTTTAGACCTCCCTGAGTCAGAAAAACACAATTTTAGAATTATGTCTGTCTGTGAACACGATAACTCGAAAACTATTAGAGCTATGGAAATGAAATTTGGTATGTGGTCTTTAAACATAAGTTGTAGGTTTCTATCAAATTTTGGGCAAAATCCGTAAAAGGTGAGTCTGTCTGTCTGTATGTCCGCGGCATGTAAACACTATAACTCAAAAACTGGAATAGCTAGATGGATAAAATTTGGTACACAGTTTTATCATCATGAATGTAGGTCCGTATAAAATTTTGGGACAAATCCGTCAAGCAGATGCTCATATTTCATATTTGGTTCAAAATGCATATTGCGACTGTGTGTTGGCGAGCGTTTCGCTTATTTTACTCAAGTTAGTATGGTTAGCGTTTGACCTTGGCGGTGTACGAAGGAAATTGTAGAGAGCCGCAAACACGCGCTTCGGAAATTACGACACCCACCTAAAACGAAACTTTGTTTTGACATTCTCCAGATGGAAGGTTTGGTGAAATCATGAGTGATATTTGTATTAAGATTTCGTACCCAAAAACGTTAAATAAAGTTGTGGTACCTTAAAGCTAAAAAAATTGAGAACATACGCAATTTTTTTTTGCAAAATATTAAGTTTTTGGGAATTCATGAATTTTATGTTTCATTATAAATCACCATTCATAACTTTTTTTCTCAAAATAACCAGGCTTTGGGTAAATACCCCAAGAATATTTACCTATCCACTGGGTGTTTACCCACCCCACATTACTGGTCGTATGCGAGAAAGTTTCGGGGAGGTCACTCCTGCTGGTTGATTTTAACTTGTAACCTGACAACAGCGCGCCGCTTCGAGCGTTACCTCTTTAATTCTGGTCATGGATACTCGTATAATATTATTCCTCTAACTATTGAAAAGTAATCTATACTATTGTCTACGATGGGATAAAAGACGACTGAATCAACTAACGTCTTTTCCTTGACCCAGATGCTCTACACTTCATATTTAATAATGATGTTATATATGTAACATCATTAATGAAGGTGAGGTGTAGTCCATTTTGGTAAAGGAAAAGACAGTAGTTGGCTCAATCTTTCCTTATTCCATCATTGAGGATAATTTAGGTTAGTTTTCAGTACGTAAAAGAATCATAATTTTCTATTACCAGAATTAAAGAGGTAACGCGCGAACGGCACGCTATTGTTAGCAGCTTACATGCTTGAATGAAAAAGGGCAGATAGGAATGCGCAGAAAGTTTAAGTACCCAGAAGGGAATTTACCCGGAAAGACTCGTGACTCGAAATAAAAGTCGTAGTGCACTTATTACGATGGAAGTAAAAGTAATTAAATAATTAAAAATGAGGTGTCGTTAAAAATGATTTAAGAAAGTGAAAAAATTAAAACATCATATATATATAGAGAGAGAGAGATATATATATATATATACACATTATTGATATATTAATTTACATGTTACATTATCTAAATATGTAAAATGACAACTTGAAAGTGAATCCGAAACCTAAAAACAGCCAAAAAGAAAGCCGAAAAAGAAATCGAAGAAAAACCAATCAAGAGCACGAAAGCTACCCTTGTGTGAGGTTGAATTGGGGAAAAAAAGAAAAGAAAGGAGAATTATTTAGCATTTGAGCCTAAAGGGAGCATCCGAAAATCCAGTTCTGGCTAAGTGCAAGCCATTCGCTTTCGCCCATTATATCATTTAGTTGTGCGCAATGAGCGAAATTTGGTCTTTTCCAAAGCTATTTAGTGTGCAGCCCCATCCTATGTCCATCTCACTTTTTCATTCATTTTCGAACTTCTTTTCTCGTTTTTAAGTTTTTTCGTTGATAATCGAATTCTCAGAGTGGAGCAGTAAGCAAATAAGAATAAAAACGAAATTACGAATTTTTAGAATAATTTTAGTGAGTTCTACAGCCCTGCAACCCTAAAGGACGAGTCGCTACTGTCTTTAGGTAAATCTTAATAATACGCACAACGCTAAGAGCAAATAATTTAATATTCTTGCTCGATATTAGGCTATTTTCCTATTAGGCCTTAAATTTTCATTTTCTCAAGTTGTCCTTCCATTCTTTATCATGTCGATAGTTGAATTATCTGCCAATGAAACTGAGTAACAGTAAGTCATCGGAATTTTTTTTAATCCATGATAATTGGATGATGTACTACTTGATAAATATTTGCATTTCGGTGTTTTTCTATGTTTATAAATTTGCATTTCTGCAATAAACATTTCTATATAGATTTTTGAGAAGCTCTTAAAATATAAAAATTAATATATATCTGCAAGTTTTGCCGATAGAATCGTGAAACTTAGTTTATACATAGATGAGTCTAAGGGGAACATTTTAATCACTCAAACTTTTACTCTATGGGGAAAGTATGAAATTTTAATTTTCTTAACTTTTTATTTTCAAATTCAACAGAAGCCAAAATATTTTGACACAAATTCCTACATAATTCGATGAAACTTTGTAATTGGAAGTATATGTCTGCATGCAATATTTAACTAAATAAATGCTTGTTCCACTTTTTAGGACACCCTGTATGTATACTGATAAAGAAATGAAAGAATCTTAACACTAATTTTAATATTGCGTTAAAAAATAAATGATTTATTTTACTTTATTAATTTTGCTCATAAAGCAAAACTTACGATTTTAAGTTTCATAGTTTGGGGCGTAATGGTAATTCAGGTTCAATTGCAATTTAGACAAAATTTACAATGATGCTGAATATTTTTTTGCAGAACAGAAACAAACATTTTCAAAAAATTTCAACCCAATAAAGCTTTGCAATGTGTCCAGTAGTAATTTATTGCAACATAACTTTAAAATTGTTTTTAAAGTGACACATTATTACAAATTCTACTAATGACTTGGAGATTTCATGTATCTACATATGGATACGACCCCTGTTATGCCGAAGAAACCAAAATGTCAAATATCTGCCAGTGTATGCACCGAAATGTTTACCTTGGATATTTTTTTCGTGAGTAATTTATTTATGAAATGAAAAAGGATGTTGTCATTGTGAATATAAAGTTCGAACAATTTCAAATATATATACAAACCTGCTATGACATTTTTAGGACAAAATAATTTAGTAGAGACTATTTGCATTAAAATGGATTAACTTCATAATTTAAATTCGGCAGACTTTACAGTGAGCTGCCGTCCTGCCGTAGAGTGGCGCTGCGACCGTTTGTCAAACATATACTGTAAACCTACAATGTTCAGATAAGAACGGAACTCAAACTCTCAGACTTTATTTATATTACTTTCATGCCGCTCTATATTCCACGAAGAGCAGCATGTCTTGAAATAAAAATAAAACCGTCGGAAAAAAGGTTAAGAAAGTTTGTTATAAAACATATTTATATACGTCATTATTTTACAAAACTACTGGTAATTTTTTATTTTTCATTTATAATAATTATAAATTGTGCCTTACTTTTATCTATTTACGTATAAAGTTGCACGCTTCTATCTCCATAACTTACAGAGATATTACAAGACAAATTTATTAACTTAGACCACTTTATCATACCTTTAACTGCTATTTGTTCAAATAATTCAATGTGCGATTTAGAGATAAAACACATATTTCATTAAGTTATTAACCCTTTATTAGGCCATTTTTTTCTAGTAGTGGTATAATAAAATAACTTAGTTACTGAGATTAATTTAAGAAAAGAAATTCGTTTAGCTTATTGAATGACATTATTTTTTGTTAATTAATTTTATTAATTGACTAGCAGTACGAGCGTGGAGTGCCCGTGAAATCAGGACTTCAAAAAAATGAAAAAAAAAATCGCCCACAATGACACAAAAAAATTTTGACAAGAAAATAACAAAAGATACACATTATTGATTTTCCCACTTATTTTTCTTTGCGATAACATTTTTTCAACTGTAGAAAAACAGTACAGAGTGCGTTAATCCAAAACAATATTAAAAAATTGCAACGTGAAAATGATTATTATACAGCAAGCTTATTATTATACATATACATGTAGTGCACGTGCTCCGCCATCTTATTCTGATGTATATAAGTCAGTATCCACCTCCGGACATAGGGAATTTCTTTTGTCTAGTGGTTAAGATACTCGACTCGGGACCCAAAGGTCTTCGGTTCTACAATACGAACTGCCACAGTGGTGACCTGGACTTCATACACGCAACACCTACTTTTAGTCCCACTACTAGATGGCAGCACTAAAAATTGCATCGATTCCATCTTCTGCTACATCCGACAGATGGCAGCACTACATCTCATACAGCAATGCAGCTCTCCAATTCAAAGTCTATGACACATTTCATAGCACAAAGTCTACGACGCATTTTCATAGCACAGCCTGCACGTGTCTGCGCACAAACAATCGGGGCAGCAATCTGCGCATATGTACGCAGCACACGGAAGTGCAATTATCGCTTCCTTGATATTCAGATAATATCAAACAAGCTGGGGGTTGCTCCTGTAGTGCAACGTGCTCCGTCATCCTACTCTCCTATCCACCTCCAGACATAGGGAGTTCCTTTTGTCTTGTGGTTAAGATACTCGACTCGGGAACCAAAGGTCTCCGGCTCTAAACTAGGTACTGCCACAGGCAGTAAGGCACCTCATACAGAACATACTAGACAAATAAACACGTTAACAACATGTTCTACAGAGTACCTGCCCCACAAGGGCTACCTTCAATCATAGCAATATAGTTGAAGGGCTGACATTCAATCTATTGCCATGATGAGTAAAAGTTCCAAGGAGTCCGTGTCGTTAACATGATGTCTGGTGACAGAGATTATAATGATGACAGCAGTCTTTGAGTTCGTTCGTAGCTGGAGAAGGTAGTGGGGTGAGTCTAGCTGGGCAATGGTAGAGCCTCTAGGCAACAAGAGACGGTGAGTGTGAAAGACATTATGGCAAATCAATAATTGGTTCGTTGGAGGGGAAGGGGTGTGGAGTTGCAAGCCTGAATTCACAGATTTTGAGATACTGAGAAAAATGGAATGAAAATAGAAAAATAATTTAAATTAAAATATTACGAGGCATTTTAATACTGGGATTAGGGCCGAATACAGGAATAAATTTGATTGCCTCGTTGGTGTTATTATCTAGATTTTTAAAGAAGTTAATAGAAAGCTTTTAATGAAGGTTATAAAAGAGGGATAGTTGAGAGATCTGTAGATGTCTCTATTGAGCATATACCACTTAGCATGGCATATTTTTCTGATCTTAAGATTTTGATCTGTTTCAACGATTTTAATATTACTTTTGGCTGTGCTTATCCCCACACCGGAGTCGCACAGCTAAGAACTGGGCGCCGCAAGTAGGCAGTGCAAATAAGTAGCTTGTAATTTCTTGTCGTTTTAGAGTTTGGAGCAATTAGTGGGTAAGCTTTTCTAGTAATACCTCGAATCTTTTTCTTAATGTGAAGGAAGTTAGGTTTCCAGGTTAATCTTTTACCTAAAATAACGCCAAGGTATTTACATTCCTGAGACCGGGATAATTTTGTCATTAATTTTAATGGGAGGGGTATTTGATTAGAATTAGTAAACACAGCTTCAGTTTCGCCAGAATTAATTTGGATTTTCCACTTTAAGAACCAGTCCTCAAGAGTTTTGAGGTGTCTATTTAGTACAATTTGAATGTAATTGTGATTTTTGTTTCTTGCCAGTATTGCAGTGTCGTCCATAAATATGCTAAGTATGGTGTTGAATTGGTTAGGGATATCATTAATGTAGAGAACAAAAAGAACTGGGATGATTTTCGAGCCTTGTGCTACTCCTGCTTTAATTAATTTGTTGTATGAGAGGTCATTATTAACTCTGACTGCTAAATTTCTATTTGTCAGGTATGAGTGAAATGTTTTTATTAGGTAGTAAGGTCTATTATAATTATGGAGTTTGTAACTAAACAATCTTGCCAAACTCTGCCAAAGGTTTTCTGAATGTCTAGGAAAACAGCCCATGTTTTCTGTTTGTTATTAAGACCCTCTTGAATGTACTCAGTGACTCTTAAGAAGTTGGTGGGTAGTTGAGAGATTTTTACTAAATCTAAATTGTTCTGGAATGAGAATATTATTTTTTTCGAGATGGTCTTTAAGTCTACTGAGGATTCAGCAATTTTACTAATAGATGGCAATAGTGAGATGGGTCTGTAACTCACAGGATCAGTGGGATCTCTGCCTGGTGAAATAATAACCACGGTAAGGTACTTCCGAAAATGATAATCGAAGTCATTCAGTTAAAGGTTATGACGTCTCCTGCGCTCTGCACCGTCAGCCAATGAAATTGCAACAATGCATGCTGGGAAGGCTCCGGAGAAAGTCTCGCGGGAGAATGCTCGCTAGAGAAAATATCTTTGAAGACCAGGGAAAATTGATGTGAAGAGAACGGATAAAAGATACTTTGACCGTTGTTGTTTTAAATCCGACAGAAATGTTCCAGTTATTATCTGAAAAATATTGAAAATGATAGCGTTATTAGAATGTCGGATGCTAGATTTAGTATAGTTTAGTTTAGTTACATTAACGTCCCGTTTTGAAGCAACACGAGGGCTATTTTGGGACGGACCTCGTAATTTTGAACCACGGTCAGATGACGAGGACGACACCTGAGCTGGCACCCCTCTCCAAACTTCCACGCCACACCAACGGGAGGACGTTTAGCCACTACGTATGATTTAGCATGCAACAGGCCCCATACACGGCGGATTTTCAGTGGAATCGAGTCTCGAACCTGGAACCCTCTAGCTCCAAAGCCGAGACCTTACCACTAGGCCACAGCGGCCTCGTCGGATGCTAGAATTTAAAGAAATTCGAATGAACAATTAACATAAAACTGACTATTTTTCAGAAATTTCTCAAAATTCAGTAAATTATGTTAGACGTACGAAACAAACTTCATTAGAACGGAAATCGTTTGCTCTTTCCGATGGTGTATCTATTTTTTTTTTTTTTTTTTTGTAAAATTATCCGAAATCATGATATTGAGAAATTAGTGGAAAAATCACCCAAAACAACACAAAATGTTAAATAAAAAAATTGTAGATTAAATTTTAAAATTCTGGCTTCTAGTTGCATTCAGTCACTATTACGACTACCTGTGTGCCAAATTTCATGGCTGTAATTGCGATAGATTCGTCTGGACATCGCGGACACACACACACACGCGCACACAAACATTGCCTTTTTATAAGTATGGATAACTAATTACCAAGTCAGGACACCCCGTTATGATTGGAGATAAGAAATTGGAACACCCAGGTTTTTGTTTCATCAAAACATTAGGCGAGAACTTACGTCATCCTTTTAAAATTCATTTAAAAATATATGAATCAAGGTCTTAGAAAGGGTTAAAGGGCATAGACAGATAGACAGGCAATAAAAACACAATTATTAATTATTATTAAATATAAAAAATGGTTAAATAATACATTAATTGCAGTATTTAAAAAATAGATGAACTTGTGAAACTTTGAGAACTATCCGAAGTAATAAAAGCTCATCTGCTCAGGAACAAACAGTGCTACAAAAATATTACTAGAATACAATTGAAATACAATTTTTCAAAAAGAACTTTGCCTTTAAATAACCCAAATTTGTAATTCTAATTAGATGAATTATAGTTTTAAAAAATTACCGTTGTATCTTTTTCTGCGAGTGACCTCTAAAGACGTGGTTGCCAGCCAACTTCCCGTTGAAGCACCAAGAAAGTGAATCCGAAACTTAAAAACAGCCAGTGAAAGAGAAATATGTAGAAGAAAAACCAATCAATATAAGAAGGCGCACCTTGGCCAAGATTGAGGTGGGAGGAAAAATCATTAGTTGGCCGATCGCCAAACAAGAAATCTGGAAATCCATTTCTGGCGAAGTTCAAAGACAGAAAGGATAGCTTTTCGCCTTCGCCCGTCATATCACTTAGTTGTGCGCACTGAGCGAATTTTAGTGCTTTCCAAAGCTATTTTTTGTGCAGCTCCATCCTATCTCTGTCTTACTTGTTCATTCATTTTCTATCTTTTTTCTTCTCGTTTTTATTACTTCATTTTTGTTGATCATCGAGCTCTTAAGAGTGGAAAAGTAAGCAAATAAGAATAAAAACGAAAATACGAATTAAAATAATTTTAGTAAGTTCTGCAATTCTGCAGCCCTATAGGACGAGTCGCCATTGTCTTTGAGTAAACCTTAGTAATACGCAGAAATGTGATAGTAAGTAATTTAATATTCTTGCCCGATATTAGGCTATTTTCCAGTTTTATGTGAAATTTTATTTTCTCAAGTTGTCATTCCATTCTTTATCAAATCGATAGTTGAAACTATCTGCCAATGATACTGGAATAACAGTATGCGTCATTGGCAAATTTTTGTCAATCCACGATGATTGGACGATGTACTACTAGGAAAATATTTGCATTTCGCAGTTTTTCTATGTTGAACAAATTTGCATTTCTACAATAAACATCTCCATATAAATTTGAGACAGGTCACTTTAAATTTAAAAATTAAAATGCCTCTACAGCTTTTGCAGATAGAATCGTGAAACTTAGTGTATATATAGACGAGTGTAAGAGGAACATTTTTACTCTATGTGGAACGTATAGAATTTAATTTTCTTTAACTTTTTATTTTTAACCTCCACAGATAATCCAAAGTGTTATCATACAAATTCTCACCTTATCTGATTAAATTTGGTAATTGGAAGTATATGTCTTCTAGGTGCAATATTTGAGGAAATAAATGCTTGTTCCGCTTTTTGGGGACACCCTGTATCGAATAGAACTATAAAAATATATTTTTTTTTATCATGTGAACCGTGTAAAATCCTGTTTTGACAAGGTGCCGATTTGCAAAATTGTAAAGAGTTAATCAGAGAAAATGTTAAAAAGAAAGAAAGAAAAAACGTGAAAACATCTATTCGCTCCTTACAGTGGTAGCCGGTCAACCTTCTTGTCTGACTAAATGTCCCGAAATTTGAATCGCTAATACCTAAGAGACTAATAATGCTTGAGCGATGGTTAGGCCTCCAACGGATACATCAAGCTTGCACGTGTTTGTCACGCAGGATGTAATTTTTTGTTTCTCAAATGTTTTAGAAGGTAGAGATATTTCCGTTGGTCTATAGGCGGTTAAATTCCTAGCTAAGGCAGCATATTTACGGATCCTACATAGTAGGGAATGAGGTAGCTTCTTATTGGCTCTTTAAGTCACGTGACTGGGCTTGCTTCTAAATGACGTCGTGAAACTAAACGGTACTTACCAATGCTGAAAGTTCGTCCTTTATGTGTTTTATTCTAAAAATGTATTCATCATTATCTTGAGAAACATCCAAATAATCATAATCAGAAGATAGTTTTAATTTCTCCATGATGCAATAGCAGAAGACAAAATAATAATTAAAATCCCGCCTAAATATGGTGCTATGACATCATTAACAAACAAGTCAAATCACGTGACGCTGAGAGCCAATGAGAAGCAACCTCATTCCCTACTATGTTGGATCCATAAATATGCATTAAGGCTCTGCAGGGGCGCCAAATTACTCTAGCCCAGGGTGCCCTAATTACTTAAGACGGCTCTGGTTAAGGGAATGATGCATCAGTTTTGCGACAATAAAATGCAACTGCAAAAATAGTGGTCATCTACAGTGACGTAGCTAGAGTAAGTGGCGCCAAGATCATTAATGATTTTTTCGCCCCCCGCCCAACATCATCAGTGGCAGAGCAGTGAGCTCCCGGGGAATGGTCTTTCGCCCCCCCCGATAGCTTTCGACCTTGTAAAGGAATATAAACGCACTAATGATTTGCCACCATGACAGTGGCATAGCGACAGGAGAATAAAATATTTTTTTACCCCTCTCGTCATTATTGGTTTATCAAGAGTAAATGGCGCCCGGATATTGTTATTTTGACACCCATCATCATATTTTGCTTTAAAAAGTGTCATAAACGCAGTGATGTTTTGACTCCATGGCGCCCCCTAAAACTGCTACCCAGGGCATGTATACCCCTCTTGCTCAAAGGTCGCTATACCAGTGGTCAACTATAAAGTACATCCCATTGCCAACCCTCTCTTAATGATCGCAATTTTTATATAATGAAGGATGTCAAGCCCCTTCTTCCGCCTTGCCCGGGTCTCCAAGCGCAACGAAAACCTGAGTAGTTGTGTGTTTTTACAATAAAACTGCTTGATATTTTGTTTATTCTGTTTAGAAAAAGTGCGGGTTTTTCCCTTTCTAATCTAGTCCCCACGCACTACATTAGTGATAAGCAAGGCAAATGTACCATCAATTTAATATATATGGACGTGCATTGAAAAAAATAGCAATTTTTATAATATTTTCAACATAATGCTGAAAAATATGTAAAAATGGACTAGAATGGATTCCTTGTTTGTTTTTTTCGATTATCTCTGGGTTTATATTTGTTCTTTGGCTTTCTTTGTATGATATTGATTTCTATTGTTCTATGTTTGCAACTGCAATTACTTAAACATTGTTTAAATCTTATTTTCTAAATTTTATTGTTTATAAATAAATTTTTTGTTTAAAATTTAAGTTAAAAAAATTTTTATTTTAAAATTTTTTCTAATTTTTCTAGTTGATTGTTTTTAAGCTCTAAATATTTTATTGTTGCTTCTGAATATGCGCACTAGGTCATGTCCTAGGTTGGCCTCATGGGAAATCTGGCCCCGAGAGAAATTAATTCTGGTGGGAAGGTCCTTCGGAAAATCAATGACCGTCCTGTAAATGAAACTTTTTAAAAGTCCACACAGAAACAAATTTAGATAGGAAAGATCCGGAGATCTGGTGGGCCAAAGAATGGATTCACCATGTCCAATCAATCAGTTCGAAAAGTGAGTATTCAGGTTGAATAACTTTTTTTGCAGCAAACCACTTAACTTCCGAACGCGCATTCTATTCTATTAAGAAAATTGCTACTTTTCTCATATTCTATCATCCCGAAAAGTGAGTGCTCAGGTAGACTGCCTTTTCTTGCGGCAAACTACTTAACTTCCGAATGTGCATTCTATTCTATAATGAAAATTGCTACTTTTCTCATATTCTATTATCCCGAAAAGTGAGTACTCAGGTAGACTGCCTTTTCTTGCGGCAAACTACTTAACTTCCGAACGTGCATTCTATTCTATAATGAAAATTGCTACTTTTCTCATATTCTATCACCCCGAAAAGTGAGTGCTCAGGTAGACTGACTTTCCTTGTGGCAACCAATTAACTTCCGATCATGCAACTAATTCTACAAATTGTTACTTTTACCATGTTCTATCATACATCCTGACCACATTTCATGTTGCATCCAGAACACACATTAGCATTAATGAAAAGAAAATCGGCATTTTCTAAAAGAATTTTATTTTAAAAAAAACAGTTTAAAATCTGGAAGTTATTAAAAAATATCACATCTTATTCACTCATCTGAATGATGAGACGAGTCGAGAACTGCATGCACGGCACTTGTAATTTACACTTGTAACTTCCTCATGGAATACACAAAAGCGAGCAGAAGAACATTCATCATCGCCACTTGGTAGTAACTTGATACGTAATTGGAGTTAGATGAGCAAACAGCATATCTCCAACGATAGCCCTTCTTTCTCCACACCTAAATATAAAGAAATCCTGATTATGGAAATGATCAAACACAGTAAGATTATGATTTCAATAACTAAAGTAACCAGATGACACGGATAAGCCAGAACAACAGACCTGTGTTTGTAATATTCTTACACACTTTTATTCAACTTCTTTCATATTTGTAAAGAATTTGTAATCAATTTTTCACTCACTTCCTGACACACTAGAGTTCTGAAAATTTTTACAGTTGGGTGTTCCCAATGACAATACAGTATTTTAATATTTTCAGAATTTAATTATCAGTTAATTATCAGTATAAAATGAAGTCCCCTTAAAGCGTCTGTATGTGTGAATATTTATAAATCGAGGAATACAAAATGTGTATTGGAGATATTTGTACCCAAAATCACAAAGGGAGTCAAATAATTAAATCCAATCCAACCTCGATCTGCGCATTCGTAAAATACCATCCTCGATCCGCGCATGCGTAAAACAGCATGTTCTGTGCTTTGCGTTTCATCCGCGCATGTGCGAAATAGCAGGAGCTGTGCTTTACGTAAGCACTTATGTTTGTTTACATCTTATTTTAAACGGCTATTTTAAAGATTTTGGTTCTATAAGAGAGGCGCCATTTGGTAGTGAATTTGAACAAAAATGGATTACAAAATTTCATAATAATTATAAAATGATTTATGAAATATACTGAAGATTAAATTGTAGAAAATAACTATTAATAAAAATGATTTTCATAAAAAAAAACACTCTTTTGTTAATTGTAGTAGAAAACAGAAAACATTTTTTATATCAGAAATCTAAAAGTCAGGACAAAATTCGTAAAAGAGTGAGGCACTAATAATAATATTAAGCCGCAATAAATATCATAAAAATAGAAATTCCAAACCATTCATAAAAAATTAATCATTTATTTTTTTAACAGCACCTCTCATCTTTAAGATTTTTGTTCCGACCTCCTTCTGCTCATTAAAAAACAAAATAAATAAAATAATATAAATAAAAATTGAAGTACACTAACAAAAATATGATTACAGAGACAAAATTTTTATGCAGCCACCCGGTCTTATCAGTCATATTAGTAAAATATTCTTGAGACATTAATATTTTAAACAATAACAACAAAAAAAACTATCCAATCTTCTGGCTTCCAAACTAAATCTGACTGCGTTATGAAGTTTTGAATTTCATCATTTTAGGCCAAACAACGGTCACTTCGAGGAAATTCCGTGTGTTGATTAGCCGATTTTCCTCGAGGCGGCCACTGAAATGTTCTAAAATCATGTAAAAAAGTGTTATTCAGAGCTTCATAACTCGATAAATTTAATCGCAGAAGAGTGGAACTTTTTTTCTGTTTAAAATGTTAGTGTCTGGAGAATATTTTACTAAATATGGTAGTTATTACTGGGCGACTCCATAAAAATTTAGACTCCGTAATTTTTTCAACAGTACAATTTATTGACTCAAACAACATGAAACACAATTATTTACGTCATTTAGATAGGGATGGCGAAAACCTACCGGTTTAAACCGAAAGCAGTTTGTTTCGGTTAACCGGGTTTTTTTTCGGTTATTTTTTTGTCCCGATTATAACCGGTTATTAATTTTAAATCCAATAACCGGGTAAAAAAACGGCAAAATCAGCTATCGGAAGAGAGGTTCGAGTTATGAAGTTTTGAATGATATTGAGATGGTCTAAAATAGTCGTAGTCAAGCTTTCATAACTCGATTAGTTTTGGTTGCAGAAGATTTGAACATTTTGTGTAAAATTTTAGTGAGCCAAAAATATTTTAATAAATATGATTAACAGACCGGGGGAACGTACAAAAATTTAGACATAGTTATTTTTTATTATTATACATATAGACGCAAACAACCCAAAATACAATTATTTACGTCTGTACTCTCTAATTTCTTTTTATTTGTATACAATACTTAATAAAATTCTTAAAATTTTGTCTACAATACTTACTTATTGCATTACTTACTCATTTATTATTATTACTTATTGTATTAATTACTTATTTATAGTCATTACTTATTACATTAATTAACTATTGTATTAATTACTTATTTATAATCATTACTTATTTATTGATATTACTTATTGTATTAATACTTACTAGTTGTATATTATTATTAATAATAAAAATTGTCTTCAAATGTTGTTTCTTTTTTTAAAAAAAATCGTTTATTTCAAAAACCGGTTATTTTCAGCGGTTTTAACCGCCCGGTTAAACCGGAAGTGAAAAAAACCGGTATAACCGAAAACCGGTTGTTTTTGCAATAACCGCCATCCCTACATTTAGAACATTTTTTTCCAATTGGAAATATATGCCTATCTCTAACGATTTAGAAAATAGCTACTGGACCACGATTAGAATGGACACCCTGTATATTCAGGCTAATTCTAAAATTATAGGAGACTTTGAGGGATGGTACAGCTTTTGAATTAAACTTTTTTTTGTAAATAAATGTACATAATGACACCACGTCATTTGCGTGGAGCGGAGCGGTCGTGAATGGCTGTTTTTAAACGATGAAAGAGTCCAGATGGAGCTGTTAGAAAAGTTTTCTAATCACTCCAGTAAGAATACTCCAAGGTGAGAAAGACTCAAAGTACGTTTACATTAGGCTAGTTATTGTTCGCAATAGAAGACAACACCTACCTCATCAAAAGCATGTGACCACCTGTGGACAACGACAAATAATTGTCCCATCGGGGTAACTATTTGTCATTGTCTGAAGCTTTCACGTGACAATAAAGGACAGTGGCAGATAGACAACAGTTGTGGATAATAACTGGGTTATTGTAAACGCTACTTAAGAATGGTCAGACTATTTTGGAATATTAGAAAGGTGAAGTTATGAGGTATGAAATTAAGACATAATCCTGTATATCGGGTGTCTAACTGCGTATTATCAATCCCTCCCTTTTGTTTGTTGTGCGGATTCACGGACACCTTGTATATCGTGCTTAATGCATCGAATATAATTAACCTTCCAGCGGGCGCGCCGGCACAAATTTTACGACATATCGTGCATCGTATTGCATAAATATATCGTGTTGTTTTACAAAAATAAATCCAGATTTTATTTAAATTATCAGTATTTATTACCTTAATAGTAAACAAAGATTTTATAAATAAAAATGCACTTAAATTTATAAAATAACGATATAAATGTGTAATACGATGCACAATGCAAGTATCTCCCGAAAACGCGCTCCCGCTGGAAGGTTGAAAACAATTTAATGGAGATTCGAACCTTTAGTCTGAAGCATAGTAGCATGATAAAGTTTTATGCTTGATTCGCCTGTTCGTATTATTTTTAAAAAGTTACTCTTGAATATAAAATTACTCTTGAATGTGCACAAAAACTGCATTTAATATCATCGCAACGCGCGTGTGTATAAATGATGTAACTAAAATAATAGAAAGTATTGTAAAATATATTTAAAAATATTTTGAATTTTTTTTTTAAAGATTAGAAAAGGAAACTGTGTGGAAATAAAATTGGTATCACCTAAAAGCTAATTTTTGGAATTTTAAAGTGGTGTAAATATGGTTTTGTGCAATAACATGGCGGCTCTGAAGTTATTTAGAAAAAACGATAAAATTTCGATTAACTCCTAATTAAAAATTAACTAAAATTTTGGAAAAAAAAACCCTTTATTATTGGAGCGCCTACGACCCAAGAATTAACTAATTTTGATAGCTCTATGGCAAGTCAACATGATAGCAACTAGGTTGAACAGTAGAACATTTTGAACAATTTTTGCATCATGCATGTCGTATCACGCAATTTACAAATAGCATCCTATAGACATCATCATGTTAAAATTCGCTTACCTGGTCATTATTTGAATCCTCCAAGGCATGCGTTCTGTTCTTCGTCTTTGTAAAAGTTTCATAATCGGTCACGCTTTGCCCGTTTATGTGAAAGCAGCCCAGTTCGAAAGGGAGCGCACAAAAAGGCCAGATAGCTACATCGATTTTCACGCAGGCTGCATAGTGGCTACTGGAAAAGTCAACGTTGTAAAACTCCAAGCATATGTGACCGTAATCTTTCAGAAAGGGAATCATGATGCAAAGAGGAGGAGGATTTTTTACTAGAAGAGAGGGAGAAAATATCAGTGTATATAAATTATAACAGAATGCGTGCAGAATACGTCAGAATAATTTGTTATAAGAATAACATTTCATCTAGTGCAGAAATTCACAACTTTTTTTCCCTCGCGTACCCCCTTAGTCTTTTTATTAACGCGTACCCCCTATTTTCACATTTCCCCTTCAACCATCCTTCTATGCAAAGAAGTTTTTATCAATTATGTTAAGGACATAGGCAGTGGCGAATCCAAGATTCGTGTCTGGGGGGGGGGGGGGGGGGAAAAAAAATTTTTTTTGGTGGTGACGAATTTCAAACCTCATGGCTTATGTAAACCAAAACACTTTCACTTTGCAGACTTTCCTCACCTGACAATAAGAATCGTATATAAAACTACAATACTTTCGATAATTTAATAAAAAATACAATTAAATAACTAGACAAAAAATATTTTCGACCGCGTCAACGCTGCAAGTACAAATGGCATGGCTAGAAAAGTAGGAAAATTTTTGAGCCTGTCAAGCCAGAAAGCAATGTTGTCACCATTTTATTTTTTTACAAATGAAAATTAAGAACAAACAGTTGTAGTGATTTTAAATAAAATCAAGAATTTTAGTTTAGCTCTGGGGGGCTGTAGCTCGATAGCCCACCCCCTGGATTCGCCACTGGACATAGGTGAGTTTCAGAGTCAAATGACTGGAATTTGACTCTGGAATTTATAACATCTGCAGAATTTATTTTTGATTTTACATTTTATTCCATTTTTACAATAGTATTAGTTCAACGTCAAAAGAGATGGAATCAGTTTTGCAATAATTTCGCATTGACTTATAAAAAAAAATGGCTAGAAAAAATTACACTTCCGTTTTTCTTTCTTTTTTTCTTATTTTGAGGTAGGTTTAGCACTTGCACATTTGTCACATTTAATTTTTACACGAGCTTGGGGAAAAAAATTCTGTAACATTTTTAATCTCTCATGTTTTCTTGTGTCCGCCATTACCGATTTTAAGTTCACGTACCCCCAAATGGCCCTTCGCGTACCCCAAGGTGTACGCATACCACAGGTTGGAAACCTCTCATCTAGTAGAGTTATTAATCCTTTGACTTACGAATTTATCCAACCTCATTAAATAACACATCTTTTTTAGGACACTTTTTGTTATTTCAATAAATATAAAAACGTAAAGGTCATCTGTGCCAAGTGATTTTTGTCTCTCAAATTGATTGTTACTTGATTACAAATTTAAGTATAACAAATTCTATAATTTCGTGCTCTAATAAGATAGTCATCGTCACCAGTGGGAGTGTTCTCCCCTAAACTTTCTCGTATACTTTCCCAAAAAGGTGCAGTTTCCCTTTCACCAGCGTGGATAAAAAAAATTCGAACCTACTCTAATCCAAAAACCAATGACTATCAGAAGTTTTTTCATTGTAGATTAAAGTTATTCTAAAATATTTACGTAAAGTATCAAATTCAAAGAGATGCGTGCGATTAAATGCAAACCGATTTTCTACTCTTACCGTCTCAAGGACAAGGTGGCTTAATCCTACCGCGTGCACAGGCATTACTACGAGAGATTGCTACCAGTACGCATGGAGTTTGTTTCAAAAGTGAAAAAGCATGCGATTATACAGACCGAAAGACAGTCAGCCCGTTGACGGATTTGGCCCAAATTTTTATACGGACCTACATTCATGACGATAAAACTGTGTACCAAATTTTATCCATCTAGCTATTCAAGTTTTTGAGTTATAGTGTTCGCATGACCGCGGACAGACAGATAGACAGACTTCCCGTTGACGGATTTTATCCAAAATCTGACAGAAACCTACAAATTATGTGTAAAGACCACATACCAAATTTCATCCCCGTAGCTCTAATAGTTTTCGAGTTATCGTGTTCACAGACACACATAATTCCAAAATTGTGTTTTTCGGACTCATGGAGGTCTAAAACGTGGAGATCCGTCAAAATCTCGAGTTCAAATTTTTTTTTTGACGATTACAATACTTTCTTCTTTGCATACTTCGTTTACGAGAAAGTAAAAAGGTTGGTTGGTTGGTTTGCGTCTAATGGCACAAGGGCCAATTTGACCATTCAATGTAAAAACGGGGCTTCTACCATTCACAGCCACGTTTTGGTACAGCATCAAGTTTTCATGTGATGTGAAAAGATGGCTTCTTCGCAGAAGAGCCCTTTTAACATCAATATAGCAGTTCTCTGCTAGATGTCAGAAGTTCCCTGTTAACATCAATCGATTCATATTAATCTTACTCTCTCTTCAGTATAAAGCACGGCACATATAAATTTTAACAGACACTTGATCATTTTTGCAACGAAACTCAACAAATGGCATTCTCTCCTACGAGCAGTGGCAGAATGGGTCTGAAAATAGCGGTTGCCAGCAGTCAATGGGGGCCCACTTATATCAACAATGATATTTTTTCTCTATATATATTTTTAAATTTTATTTATTATAAATATAATCAATTAAAATCAATAAATGGACGTGATATACTATATAAATTATTACATATTGTTATTATCCAAAAAGCTGTTATATATACTAGTAGTTCTGTGAACAGTAGACATGCCCCCCCCCCAAAAAAAAAACCTGCTCTTCATTTCAGTCTTTAAAAGTTTAGCCATTTATTTTCCAAATTCAAATTATTTGCGCAACTCTCTGCTTTTATCATTATTAATTAAAGTACAATTAAATGTCTGCTTTTATCAATATTAACAAAATCGCAATTAAATGTAATTTGTTATTATTAGAGGTATCTTTGGATGCATTATGAACGGAGTTTCGTTTGGCTACAATCGTTGGAAAAACACTTTACATGAAACGCAACCATTTAAGCGTCCACCTTATTGAAACGGAATAAAAAACACATACGGTCGTTTTCGCCGACATCAAAGAGCATTCATGTCAAATTCAAAGAAAATCGAACAACGCGTTTGATCATGAGAAAGCAAATTACAGACAAACAGACTGTATTAGACAAGTCAGTAAATTACTGACAAACAAACTGTTTTCCCTCGAAAGGTCCAGTAAAAACAGGACCTTGTTTCGCTAGTCAAATTACTAATTAAAGTATACATGTATTATTACATATTATTGAAAGTAAGAATTACCAAATACAAAAACAAATTTAAGATTGAATTTTAAATCATTTTTGGTGGGTGTATTGCTTACTGTAATTTTGGAACTGTAATGTTATTTTGGGAATTTTTTAACCAAACTGAAATTATAGAGCTAACCATGTACCAAGTTCAACAAATTTAAAGAATACTTCTTACTTTAAAAGATTAACAACTCAAAAGTACAGAACTCAGTAAGCGCTTGAGTTTACTAGACGGTATGTCAATAATTACTTCTGCATCCAAATCATCTAACAATTCATTTCCAATAGATAGCAATATACAGAGAATTCCAAGTTCTCTTCAGAAAATGAACTTCTAAATCTGTTCTTTATCTTTAGCTTTGAAAAACAGAATTCACTAATATCATTAGATCATTCATTACGAATACTAATATTATTACAAATATGCTTTGATATCTCAAAAATGGATTTCACTCCTTATAGATAAAATTCTTTTAATATATTTTCAATCGATGCAGGGCTATTAAGAACAGGAAAGGTAAAAGCAAGCATAATGGTCGGCACAACATAGAAACCCAACTCAACCATAACCGGGACTCTCAGCTGAACTAAATCTAAATAATGAAATTATTCCAACTAAATTCTAATGAAGAGAAAGACTCATGGATAATTAGTATTTATTAGTTATTAAGCGGTTATTCTTAGCATTGAGATTATAATCCCTCACATACGTTGTTTACAAATCCCTTTGATAAAAGAATGAGTGTATGGATATACTAATATTTAATCATATTCGGTGGCGATCTTAGCAAAACGGTTTGCAAGCTTCACAGAGAAGGAGCATTTTTTCTCTGCGACGAGATCATTGTCTGGCGTTCCAATATATTTTGACCCAGATGAGACTGACAAGACTTTGAATTCAGAAATTTAATTTTGGACATCCTACAAATTTGTATTTGATTTTAGTACCTTTTAATGTAGGGATGGAAGACAAACTCTCAGTGATGATTTTAATTTGACTTCGTTCTTCAAGGTCCACCCTACCCTGAAATTAAATTCTAATAGTTCGCTTTACAAAGCTGGATTAAATGAGTTCAAACTAAAGCAAGGAATTGATAACCGCATAGCATATTATTTTTAGATACACACCAAGAATTCAAAGTTGCCACCAAGTCTAATACCAATAAATTTCTCACTTACAGGGTTAAAATCAATTTCCCGAGTAAAATAACGAAAATATTATGAAAAATATTTGATTTTAAATTCTTTAGGTTAAATTTTTCTTATACGGTTTTAGCGACAAAGCGTGAAGGAGAAATGTTGTCCAATAGTAGGGTTTTTTTTTTTTTTGTAAGAGTGAGGGAAGAAAATTCTTTTAATGATTATTAGTTTAGTGATTTGCAGTAATAATATTTTCGTAATATGTCATTAAATTTATATCATTACAAAAATAATTTTTTGAATTTCTAAAATAATCAAAAAATCATTCTTCTGAAATGAATTTTGAAAGATGTCATGGGAAAAACAAAATCTTGCTCAATTATTAATAACTGAAATTTTAATTAAATACAGGACTTTGAAAAGTTGACAGTGATTCTCCTTTTGTTCTAAAGAGCACATGCGAAAAATTTCATCAAGTTTGGACAAAAACTGCAGACTTTTATAAAAGACGAACAATTCCTCTTTACATGTAAAGAACTAAACTTTTGTACTAAATCAATTTCAAACAAGACAGTTGAAAACAAAAAAATTATAACTTATAGATGCATTTTATTTTTTTAAACAATAAAATCTAACACGGAGTACCATAGTCTTATTTCTATGTTTTACTTCTGATCATGCTTTTGTATGCAAATATCAATAAATAATAAAAGCGAATGTATGTGTAGGTTATTGTCTCTCTGTTGATGTTCTACAGTCCGTTGAATCTAGAGCCACCAAATTTGGTACAAACATACTATAAGAGCGTAGGAATATGCATCTCGGAAAGTTTTTAAATTTTAATTAATTAAAAATTAAGCAAGAATTGGGAATTTTTTCTATAACTCAAAAAATACTATCACATAAAAATAATTTTTACACATTATTAAATTTCAAAATTATCTTTCAATATGATGCCAGTTTAGTTGCTGCGCAATTTTTTCCTTAATTTTGCAATTTTTAAAAAAAATTTTTAAGCATAATATTTAACAATACTTTGGAATGTTGTAATGAAAGTCAATCAACTTTCATTGCTTCAAATCAATAAATCTTACGTTTCTCTCCTGATAAAGAAGAAGCATGATATATAATTATATTTTCATCTTGCGATATAAAAACTTTTTTAAAGCAATAAATTGCATTCCATTTCACCATAATTTTTAGTCCATTTTTTTTGTTTCCTCATTACTTCAAATAAATTCACTTTTTAGACATATTTACAATATTATTATGATAGATTTAATTTTTAGCAATGATCTTAAAACTCATCTTTCCTGTTACGTAAAGAAAGTTTTGTGTTTAATTAGATTAAATATTCACTCTATAATTAGCTTAATAAAGTGTAATAATTGTAATTTAAATTAGAATCTTGCTTGACCAATGAAAAAAAAATAACTTCATTGACTCTCAAGATTTTTAGCCTTTTTTATCTGCTAATTGTGAAAACCTAAGTCATTAATTTCATCAGATGCGAAACATACTACATCAAAATTTAGTTCAAATATTAATACATTTCCTGTCCACTGTTTTTCAATTTTTTAACTAATTTATTTCTTGGTTTTTTGTAACAATTGATGGCTTCAGCTTACCAAAAATTAAATAAGTTGGTGAATTTAAAGTTGACTGGCATAATACAGTTAATAAGATGAATTATTCAACTGTTCGCCGAAGGCTGTCAGCATTTAATACTAGAAAAGCAATGTAAAGATAGGGAAAATTTGAGTTCACCTCTAAGTTTTTTTTTCTCCTTTACTAAGATATCCTAAGGATTTTCTACTCTTTCTTTGATGACTGAAAACAGGAATACCACTCCCCACACCCACGAAATAAAAGGCCCTTTTCCGCTTTTACAACCTTGTTAACATAACCAAAGAAGCACTCCCACAGTCCCCCACCTCCAAGGAAAAGGCGAGTGTTCCCTTTTCACGGACGTTTAAAAAGCACTAACAACAAAAAAGAATGTTATTTAGACATTTCCATATTTCCAAGGACCGCAGCCTTCCTGCTCAGAGGGGTGACTCTTCCGTCTTGCCGGGGGTGATATGAGTGGTCATTGCGTCCCGACCTTGGACAGAAAGAAAAGGTTGTGTGAGGAACATAAAA
>BGPR01006487.1:40771-79929 GCA_013235015.1 Araneus ventricosus
TTTCTAATGTATTGAAGCCAAGAGTTTTGTACCAAATTTGTCTCTGTTGCACGTGATTTCTGATGGACAACAAATATCAAATCTTTATACGATTGTCGAATCAGCATCTTTTAATATTGTCATTAATTGCTCTTTGTTCCAAAGAACAAAGCAAATTTCAATACCTAATAGGTTTCGAGTTCTCATATTATTAACACTACTTAAAGATTACACACACTAGTTAAAGACTTTCCGACTACTCGACCTGAGGACTGTTCAGTCGAAAAACTGAGATAGCCGTGATTTGAATGACATGCTCAAGAACTGAATTGAAAAGAAGAATTTTAAAGCTTACTATTAAATTTCTAGCTCATAAATTTCGCGAGTTATATTCGCTCCCACCGTTGGGTAAGGAGAAGGGGAGGGGCTTTTAATACGGTAGCTAATCCTTCTAGGTCCTAAGGTACAAGTGTATCCAATTTTGTTCGAATTCGAACAACACATGGTATCAATATTTAACACATCTCATCCAAATACATCGATTTTCAATTTTATGTAAACCGACAGATATGGGCGAAATCTTAATCTTCTCAGCGTATTCGTTATATTGTACATACGAAGATAAAAACAAAAATAGTAAAAATAAGAGCATGAATTGTCTATGACTTTATGATTAAATCGTTTGTTTCAGAAACCCGACAACAAAGATTTCGACTAAAGGTCTTTTGACGGGTTTCTGAAATAAACGATTGAATTACAGTAACTTGAGTTACCAAGAGATGGCGCCTTGACGAAATGCACCAACAGGAGAACGAACTGGACTAGCAAATTTGGCTCGATTATTAGGTTTGTTCAAAAGTAATTTCAATTTCTTCAGAATTCTATGTCAAAAAACGATGGAAATCAGAAGAAAAAAATGCTTCGTCCTCGTAGTCTTAGCCAGGTAAATCCCAAAATGGTTCTCACAGAAAGAAGGACATCACACATTGTATAATTTAAACAAAAGAATTATATAATATAAATATTATCTAATAATGTATTATGTATTACTGTTATCGAATCGTATAAACAGTAATTTAAGAAACAATACTTTTTATAGAAAACATACTTAATAAGCACCGAAAAGATATTTAAATCAAGAACAGAATATATAAGCTCAGATAGACGAAAGAAAAAATTTACCTGAAACTGATGTATTTAGCAGAGTTCTGTCATCAAAAGTAAAGGAAATAGCAAGACCTATATCCTCGGAAAGATACGCAACTTCAATACATCCTATAAAAAACATAATATACATCAAGCACTTTTTAATAAATATTTTTTTTATTTATTACAAAAAAGCCGTCTGATATGTAGTCGAATTAAGTCATGTTATTTATAAAGGAAAAATATTAATTAAACCAGCGGGAGTGGTCTCCCCTAAACTTTCTCGTATACTCCTAACACATGTAGAGAAAACTAGAATAATAAAAGGCGTCAAATAAACTTCCGTCGCAAGTAAACCAAAGTTGGAACCACGCGTGGTTTGAAGGATCAAAACAAATTCAAATCCTCTGCTCATTCTTTTGCGCAACAGGACCTGGCGAGACTCCCTAAATGTTTGCTTCCTTACAAAATCACTCCAGAATTTGTTTTTGGCAAACTGCCAAGTTTCGGAGCGTCCCTTCCTTGCACAGGCATTGCCACTAGTAGGCATGCGCAGGGAGTTAGTTTCAAAACTGAACAAGTATGCGATTATACAGACCGACAGACAGTCAACCCTTTGACGGATTTGGCCCAAAATTTTATACGTACCTACATTCATGACGATAAAACTGTGTATAAAATTTTATCCATCTGGCTTTTCAAGTTTTTGAGTTATAGCGTTCGCATGACCCCGAACATACAGACAGACAGACTTCCCGTTGACGGATTTTGTCCAAAATTTGATAGAAAAGTACAAATTATGTTTAAAGACCACATACCAAATTTCATCCCCGTAGCTCTAATAGTTTTCGAGTTATCGTGTTCACAGACACACACACAGACACACATACAGACACACACACAGACAGACATAATTCCAAAATTGTGTTTTTCGGACTCAGGGAGGTCTAAAACGTGGAGATCCGTCAAAATCTCGAGTTCGAATTTTTTGACGATTACAATACTTTCTCTTTGTATACTTCGTATACGAGAAAGTAAAAAATCGACAGGAGGCTGTCTCTGCGAAACGGCCGCTGGATTGAGCGGCGTAGACTTACTTACCTTACTCAACTGTGATTAAAGTAGCTGCGTGCGACCATTAACTCTATAGTCTATAGTGACTATTAGTCTAGTGTGAAAAACAGGGGTGATTGTGGCTTCATGAAAAAAATACCTGAAATTTTAGCAGGAAAATTATGTGTAGGGAACGGATATGTGTTCATTCAGTACGTCGCGAATTCAACTTTCGCATGCAATTTTTAATATGCTTTTTCACATAAGAAATTGATTTAATGTATTTTGCCTTAGTTCATGAGTTTTCAATAACATTCTCTAACACACATGAAAAGAAACCATCAAAATTGATAACAAAACATAGTAAAAAATATAATAACATTTTGTATGAATAGCGTTAATGAATATATATATAAATTCTTATGGGACCATTCTTAAGTGAGTCTTAGTTATGGTATGGCATTTTTTAAAAAAATTAATTTGGATTGACTCAGCATAATCCAAAGTAAATTTTCCGCAGTATGGATTATAATTTGTGTAGTCCGTAGTAGAAGCCGGAATTTCTTAGAAACTACGGAGAATCCGTGAGTTTGAGTCTTTGGCACTCTTAAGTTTTAAAAAATAAATTTATCAGAAAATACCGGAATTCCGGTATTAAGGATGAAGAAAATACCTGATTTCCGGTATAATACCTGAACACAATCACCACTGGAAAAAGAAATGTAAATTTCAGAGCCGGGGTGAACTTGTTAAACTATTATAGTTTACCTATCAAGTACAGATATATAATCTATCTTGCCAAATAGTTTTTAAGATGTCGTATTCACACACATACACACATTTAACCCTTTGCACTCTTATGTAGAGTCAGACTCGACATTCTGAATGATGCATCTTTTTTACACATTCTTGTTGGATAGCGCTTATTATAAAAACCATATAATAACAAGAACACACAGATTAGTTGTTAGGAATTGAAACAAATGAATATCAATATTTTTCAGCTTCCTAAAACGCAAAATCAATCCTTACGCTCACACGTGCATAATTATGCATCTTACTATCTCTTGGAGTGCAAAGGGTTAAGGAGATCCAATGCATCGATATTTTTCAAAATCTCGAGTCCAATATTTTAAAATTAAAATACTTTCTTCGTATACGAGGCAGTAAAAAGCAGCACCTTTTATTATAATTAACTATTCAAGGATTTGATAGAGAGAGCCTAATAGATGCAGAAATGTTAATAAGAATTTACTTTGTCATAATTTAGTAGCTTAGTAATCTTGCTAAAATATTCTAAGCAAATGCTTGAGACACCAATGTCTCGAAACCGTTAGCACATTTTCTAATGTGGTCTGAAAATAGCTTTACAGGAAGGCAATAAACTGCGGAGTTCTCAGTATTCCAGTTGAATAATTTACCATCTGTGCAAACAGCCAAGCGTTTGACGCATAACAGATTATGCGAACGCCGATTTTCATCGAGTTTTGAAACCAAGAAGTCACGACATGCCATCTCTTCCTGGTACTTTTAAACTAAGGTGCTATGCAGCCGGGAACTAACTACCATTCCATGCCTTTCGGTTTCACTATTGCAGTCTGTAACCAAGTTTGCTACTCTATTCAAAATTCAAATGATTCCAACTCACTGTACAACAGACTACTTACATTGCAATACTTAATATGGGCAAATGTAGCATTTTATTTATTTACTAGCAGTACGTGCACGGCGTTGCCAGTGGAATCAGGACTTCAACAAAATGAAAAAAAGAAAAGAAAAAAACACCCACAATGACATGAAAAAGTTTTGAAAACAAAATCAAAACAAAAGATACACATTATTGATTTTCCCGCTTATTTTTTTTTTCGCGCTACAGTACAGAGTGCGTTAATCCAAAACAATATTAACAAATTGCAACGTGAAAATCATTATTATACATCAAGTAAAATATAAAATCGAATCTGAAAATAATAATCGAAGTCATTCAATTGAAGGTTATGACTTGACTTGCGCTCTGCCCCGTCAGCCAATGAAATTGCCAGCAATGTTCCGGAGAAGTGTCGCGGGAGGAAGTTCGCTAAAGAAAAATATCCTTCAAAAACTGACCAGGAAAATATTAATTTAAAAAAAAAACGAGAAAAGATATTTTAACCGTTCTTGTTTTAAATCCGACAGAACCGTTCCAGTTATAAGCTGAAAAAAAATTGAAAATAATAGTGTTATTAGAACGTCGGATGCAGCAAATTTAAAAACAAAAATAAAATTTCGATGGCAAAACTAACTATTTTTAAAAAATTTCTCATAATTCAGTAAATTACGTTTGAAGCTCAAAATAAATTTCATTAGAAAGAAAATTGTGTGTTCTATCCGATGGTGTATTGATTGTTTTTCAACTATCATTAGAAAAGATACTGCAGCCGTAAACGTGCCGAAAATGACCCAAAACAAGGCAAAACAAAAAATTTTCTAGATTAAATTTTAAAATTCCGGCTTCGAGGTGCATTCAGTCCCCATTAAGACTACCTGTGTGCCAAATTTCAAGGCTGTAAGTGCGATAGATTCGTCTGGACATCGCACGCACACACACACACATACAAATATTGCCTTTTATAAGTATAGATTTTACAGATTTTCATTCGACAACAGCAGAATCTCAAAATGTGTATTTTGAAATTAGTTCCCAATTGAATCAGCAGTTTGAAGAAGGGAACAAGCGCCAACAAATCGAAACGCACGTAACGTCCACAAACGCAAAACGTGTACTATATAAATGCTCATTGCTGCCTGTGAAAAAGAAAAAAATCTCTAAGTAAACCACTGGTGTAAAGTATCTCTTACGAAAGTTTTGTTAAAAAGAATAAATTAGAAAAAAAAAGTTGTTTTTCCGAGAAAAGAATTTTTGGATTCGTTTCCTTCTGCAAACTGCCGATTCAATTGATAAAACAACGTTAGGAAACTTGATCTTAAAATATCAGGGTCCGAATTTTTCGAACCCAGATCAGGTATGATGGTTCTCACTACTTCAAATCACTAAGCGTTTGCAGCAGCATCGATTCACTTTCAGGTTTATGCAAATTATATATCTCTATCGACCTCATTCACCATCCATGATTAAACCATGATCAGCGGTTAAACGGGAATTTACACGAACAAGCGAATGCTGAACAAAATGATCGGCTGGATGTATACCCTAACTAGCTAGTTGGCGAGGAAAAAATATAATAAAATAAAGTTTAAAAATCGCCAACTACAGAGAAATTGAGATTCCATGCCAAAATAGCAACCTATACATTTGGCGATTCATTTCGGTCAGTTTTCGCATTATCGTGGCAAACACATCGTTTAACCGCTGATTATGGTTTAACCATGGGTGGTGAATAAGGCCGTATAAATACCAGCGATAAAGTTCAGCAATGGCTGGTTGGATTCTTATTCTTAAACTTTTCCTATCTTTTGCTACACGCTATGCGTGCATTATTAGGCACTACTTTTAGGCAACAGTCTAAACTTATCATGAGTAATTTAAATGCTGCAAATGCTTAACAATGATTATTACATTGTTAAATTATTCTTAGTTGAACTTCAGTCTAGTTGACTATAATAATGGTTTTAATAAAGTATTTGTTTTCTGTATATATCAGCCTAATCATTGAAATTGAAAACGAATCGGAATTTTAAGACTAGACACATAATTATTATATCAAATTTTCAACAAAGTCAGGTGTTTCGAATACCGAATTTGGACCACCTGGACATTTTTTAATGTAGTGATGGAGAAGAAATTTTAATGAAAAACAAGCAGTAGAATTTTATGTAGTTTATTAATCTTCAAAACAGTGCAATTAATTTTTTATGAAATTACTAATATAATAGCCCAGATCCTCCGGTAACGCTCTGACGTCACCAACAATAAAACTCGCGCCATAGCACGGCGAGACGTTAAACGGCATTATTTCATGGTTAGAGAACCTAAATTTCAGTAATTTTAAATTTAAAAGAGTAATTGTCGTTCTAATTTCAAATTTAATAGCTTTAAAATAGGGAAATAAAATTTTCTATCGATTGATATAAAATTTATCTCGCTATGATCAATAGTTCCCGAGAAATTTTAAATTATATTAATCCTATATTTCAAATTAATTTCCGTTTTTTTATTAGAAAGTAGTAAATTACGTTAGTGGTATATCATGCGCGTAGTTTGGACGCCAAATTGTATCTGAATGCAATCGTGGCGATGTTGTTTTCTTGCCGAGAATTAAATTGGCCACCAATGACGTAAATCTACCTACCGCCGACAGTTCCCGTTGATTCCAGCTTACACATGACTATCAACTAATCGCAGGTGCAAACTTTCGACTATGTTGGAATTTACCTCGATGATCCTGTCTTTTCACATGGACAGCTCTATGTTGCACTTTCAAGGTCTAGAATTCCCAATCACGTTAAAAATTACACAAAGACATCTGAAGTACAAGGAAAATTATTAAACAACGAAAAATATTTCACACGGAATGTTGTTTACCAAGATGTTTTTTGAATAAAGAAATATTTAAATAATATGTAAATAAAAAAATATTTCCTGTCGTAAAACATATGTTTATTTTATTTGTTTTCATTCAATGTTAATCATTTCTCTCGCATATATATCTATTTAAACACGTCAAATTTGAAGGGAAATTTCTCGAATGAAGAGGCAATTTTCACCCGTCAAACCATGATGGGTGATTTTCTAGTATCTTTATAGTAAGAAAAAAGCAGCTTAAAAAAATGATTCAACAGTCCAATCAAGGAAACCGACCGCCTAAATTGGACCACCAATTTCTTTACGCACAAGTAAAGCAAAAATAATTTTTTATTCTCAAATTCACAGCGGCTGAAAATTTTCGAAATACACTATTAACATTATTATTAAAGCTATTCAATAACATTATCACTAATTATTCCAGTAATTTTTTGTTCTTAATTAAGTAACGCTACACGGGCTTTTAAGGTTTCATCATTATCGTATATAAGGCTTGCGGACGCGGAAAAAAGTTTCGTATAGAGATAGACTCATGGAAATTTTTGTTCCTAAAATACTTCAAAAATGCAAAAAGGTTAAGAAACTGTGCTATAAATAGCAAGAATCAAAACAGCAGAAGAAAGTGTTTCATCACTAAGAGCATACCTGAACTGTTCAATCTTATTTCTGGTACATCCAGGTAAACACAGCATCCACATTCAGATTTGACGCACAAACATTGATTCGGGTTTTCTTCCACGGTCATCTCGATCAAATTTCCGCTCATTTCACCTGAAAAAAATACCAAATAACCAGTATTATCCCCTTAAGTAGTATGCCCGGAAATTACCACAATTTTAAACGTGTAAACCGAAACAAAGTCCTTCACAGACACAATTCGATACAAAAATTACGTGGGATACATAAACATTTAAACTGTCCATTAGGTTCTCAAATGAATTAAAATGATACCGCATTTCCAAAATAGAAGGTGCCATCTAATTAGATAGTTGAGAAAACAAACCAGTTAAGGGGTTAAAGGAATAGTTTAGGTATTCAATGCAGCTTACAAAAAAAAACCCATGGGTTAGAATGTGTTCCAAACACACCTGCATACAGTGGAATCTCCTTATAACGAAATCGCTTGGTTCCAGTTGAAAAATTCGCTATATAGAAAATTTCGTTATACGGAGATTAGAGATTTTTGCAGTTGTTTAAGTAAATGTAACAAACCTTTTAGTATGTGCGATAAGTTCAAAAATATTTAATTATGACTTTCAATTAAAAATGAAGTAATATTTATTATAAATTTGTTAAATTAATATTTGTTAATTATACTAATTTTTATTGTATAAATAAAATGCTCAAAAGTGAAGACAATTCACCAATTTAGAGAATAATATGTACTAGTATGGATAAACATAAAATGCGTATTGTCACATTCATTTGCTGTTTCCACCCCCACTCCACCCCGATTCTTCGAATCTTGACCCGTAGAAATGTTGCTCCCTCTGTAGAAACCCAGGTCCCCACAACTGCATTGCCCTTCACATAGCATTCTATTGTTATGTGTTATCGCTGGAATGAATAATGCGAATGGTTCCAGAAACAGGCATTTGTGAGCGATTTGTTTGCACAGAAATTAGCATCTTTCTTCAAAAATGGCAAAAATCGAAAAGATAAAGGTCTGAAAAAATTCGTTTTAAGGAGACAACCACTTCGTTATACGGAGAATATTTTGAATGTTATTTAACATTCCGATTAAAAATTTCGTTATAGGGAGAAATTCGCTGTAGGGAGACTCTACTGTATTTAGTTTCCGCGAATACATTAAAAAATGTAGATGCATTAGCTAATATTTTTTTTTTCACAAATTAATGGACGTTTCTTTTCTATTCCGTATAATTCAAGAGGCAATGATCTACCCAGAAAGTTACCTATTCCCATTGTCTCTCATATATTCAATTAGAGTAGTAGGGGTAGTTTATTTCAAGCCTTATACTTCCCGGTACTTTTAGCTGTCTATAACCCCCCTCCAATCGCCACTGTCCGTTACAAGCGCAAACTACGCCACTGGAGTAGCCTTGAGATGACATTCGCTCATGTGTACCGACTGTTGGCGGAGGACTGTCAGAAATCGTCAGACCGTTAAAAACGCGCGTAGAGATTTAAAAAAATGACGAGAGGCTTTCTTTTTCAAACAACCGGATGATGTTAAACACGTAGGACAACTTCACTCGCGTGACTCTTTTCCAATTTTCATTCCTTCTCTTCCTTTGTAAATTTACATTTGGAGCCATTATTGTATTAAATTTTTTGAAACAAAATTTTCAACTGAATGACGAAATCTCGCTCGCGAAAATGTGGCAAGCGAGAGCATCAGCCAATTGTGCGTGCACACCTCATGCGTGTGACGTCACCAATTCATGCGTATTTTTGCCCAACTTTGCGACTCAATAGTCGCTGAACTACACTTCTGATTTTCAAATTTTTTTTAACTTCTGTTGTACCCTTCATCTCTAAAATAAGACATTACTTATGTTTTTAACATATGTAGTTACCGGGGTATAAAGGATCTCCCACACAACGTTTTTTGTGGAGTTTTGGCGTGTGAATCAAATTCCTTCCCGAGACCCCAAAGGGAGGAACGTAGCACTACGTTAAAATGGCTTTAAACGCATTTATTTAATTCATTCCTCATACAAAATATCCATTTGATTTCAATATTGAAATAGCGCGGCACATTTTACGTCTAGCAGCATAATCTGGATTAAAACATGCCGATAAAAGGAATTAAAGATTGGCAACCATAATCATTGAGCTCACTGGATATACTTCCAAACACATTTACCATCTAAGAGGTCTTTGTTTACAGATTTCACAGAAAAATTAATGAAATTTTTAAAAAAGCAAAATCCATAAGAATATTACCATAGCTTTGAACAATGGAAGTGAAACACGCAATTAAATGTTTGTAAAAAAAATGAAAACGATTGTAATTTCATTGCGATAATGGTGTAATTTATGCATGAAAATATTTTTAAAAATTTATGTATTTCTCCCTAATTTTAATAACTAGTAAATTAGTATCATGAAAACGATTGTAATTTCATTGCGATAATGGTGTAATTTATGCATGAAAATATTTTTAAAAATTTATGTATTTTTCCCTAATTTTAATAACTAGTAAATTAGTATCATTAAAAAGGGAATTTTTTGAATTTAAAGATGGTGCAAAAATTATTTTTGTGTGTTAAAATCTCCAGAAGTTATCGACGAAAAATGTTACATTTTGTTTCAATTTTAACTAATTAAAATTCTAATTAAAATTTCAGTCCGACGTGCACATTTCCAACCACCAACGTATATCTGTGCCAAATTTGGTAGGTCTATGTCTACCGGTCTGTTCTGTAGACCAACAGACAAACACACACTTCGTTTTTATTAATATTAGAGATTTATTTATTTTATAACGCCACGTTTTTGCTTTTAACGACGATAGAAATTAATAAATAACGACTCGAGATTAAATTTTAGGTGAAACTTCAGAAAACTCTCAGGAAATTTATAAAATGTTGAGAGCTATTTATGCAGATGACACAAGGACGAAAACCACACTTTACAAGACATTTCAACGAGAATAGTCAAGTTTGCACGGATAGAACGCCTGCTGGCCTTATGTGTTGCTTAAAATATCAAACGAATGCGGTCTCTTGCGCTTTTCAATCAATGATTTCCTTTCAGATGACTGCTGGTGAAATCGGCTATCGTATATGCAAGCTATCGTCCCAAACTCCTGCTCATTTATAACAGCAGTGAGTGTAGCAGTTTCTGGCTGTAATTCGATCACTCTCCTTATTTACCAGATCCAGCTCCCTGCGATTCCATTTTTTCCTCAACTGCAAAATGGTCACGACGGAGCGGCACGGGGACGATTGTGGTGATGATAAAACGTGAAGGGATGACAGCTGATGAGCCTTCTTAGGACTTCTAGGAATGTTTTGAAAGAAGAAAACGGAGATGCGGCAATTGTATCGCTTCAAATGAGGAATAATGAAAAGAGGAAAACACTGACACACCTTAAATTTTTCAAAATAAAATTTTAGTGACCTCAATTCGCGTATTAGTGGACAGACTACGTATAAACAAACAAAATCAATTTTCTTCCCTTGGAGGTTGTAGTAAGTCTAGTCATTTTAACTCGTTAATGCCAAGTCGCAGTTTTTCGATAATATTTTGAAAACTAATATAACACGTCGTGAAATCAACTGCAAAATTACTATAAAAAATCCTGTCTGAAAAATTTATATTTTAGTGCCCGCCTAAGTCTAGCCTGCCTATTTAGAGACGCAATGCAAAATGAAAAAAAAAAATCTAAAATTAAATGAAATTTTAAAAAAAACACATTCTTAAAATTGAAATTAAATTCGTCATCTGACACCTGTAAGTTGACGATTGGTGACGTCTTTTTATTCTATCTTATTCATCTAATCTTCTATCTAATTAAATCTTCATCTATCTTTCTTTGAACTAAAGACATCAGCATATATGCGCGACTATCAAACGTATAAATCAAATGATTCTTGGATCAGTAAAATGAAGTAATTAAGATTAACTGACGCAATAAAATGATCGAGATTAAGACGTGACTGTCGCTTCATAACGCCATCCAATCGGATAGTTGAAATGCATTCTGGGAACTCGGAGTAACCTTGAGTCGGACGAAAGCTTCTTCGATTCCGATATGCGAGAGAAAATGTTTTAAACTGATCAATAAAAAAATTCATAGACAATCGGAGAAAAAAGATATTTTAACCATTCTTGTTTTAAAACAGGGATAAATATTCCGGTTTATACCTAAAAAAATTGAAAATGATAGCGTTATTAGAAAGTCAGATGCAATTAAACAAGATTTAAAAGTCAAAAAAATAAATAAAAAGTGAATATTATTTAAAAATTTCTCAAAATTCAGTAAATTATGTTAAAAATTCAAAACAAACTTTGTTAGAACAAAAATTGTTCGTTCTATCCGATGGTGCATTGATTGTTTTTCAACGATCATTAGAAAAGATACTACAGCCGTAAACGTGCCACAAATGACCCAAAACCACACTAGATTAAATTTTAAAATTCTGGCTTCGAGGTACATTGAGTCACCATTACGACTCCCTGTGTGCCAAACTTCATGGCTGTAAGTGCTATAGATTCCTCTGGACATCGCACGCACACACGCACGCAAACATTGACTTTTATAAGTATAGATTCATCACAGACGTGTTCAAATTTCAAATAAGTCCAACTTACTGTTCTTCACACTTCTAGGTAACCTCACAGCTGCTAGTGGATGTGATATCTGGGCAACGCCATATGCTGTGGTACCTAAACAAAAAAGTATCTGTTATTAAAAGAAAACACTAATAATCTATTTTTGGATAATTACTGCACACGTACGTCACTTTTTCATAAGCAACATACCATATACGTTTTTAATCTCTAAAATTAACAGTAATATGATACAAGTTCTCCTCGACTTACCACCGAGTTCCGTTTCGACAGACAGGTCGTAAGTTGAAATAGTCATAAGTCAAATTTATATATTTCAAAACTATTTTCATTCAAACAGGTTAAAAATACTGTACTTAAGACACAAAAGTTATATCTAAGTATGTATAATTATTGTACATAATGTGGGGAAAAAAACCATGAAATTACATTTTATTTCGAAATTTAATATTTTTTTGTGGTCGTAATTCAGAAGAAAGGTGTACCAAAATTTTATCTCAACCCTTTCTGGCTCAAATTATTATTTGTTACAAAAAAAAAATTTAAAAAATAGAAATACCTCATATTTAAAATTTTTTCGTTCATTACAGATGCATTACTTTCTTAATTCATCAACACCATTCATTATTCATTAGCTTCCAGACAGTGGCGAATCCAGGGGGGCTATTGTGCTGCAGCTCCCCATAGATTTTTTCAAATCACTACACCTGTTTGTTCTTAATATTGTTACAAACATGCAAAGTCGCTTACCAGCAATATGAGTCTTATGGTTGGGAAGAGAGTTTTACAGGGGTAAGTATGAGATGACGGGCAGCAGCCACGTCTGAACCCCTAACCGTGGCGACAAACTTGGCAAAAAATTTGGCGACGAAATATGGGATCTCAAAGGTGCTGGAATCTTCTCGGTATCTCTATTAGCAGAGGAGATACGCTTGGATGTACTAGATGATTCCATGTGACGTCACGGCCTGCCGAGGGAGACTATATAAGGAGAGCGCTTGCATGACGGAGGTTGTGTTGGTCGAATGGGATCACCTTGGAGCGCGAACGTCTTTGGAGTTCTATCCGCTATGTGAGCTAGGAAGCTGGTGAGCTGAGCGCTATTGAAAGTGCCGTTATTGTCGTTATTAGTTATTTGCTGACTGTTTGTATAGCTAAATATCAAAGTGCTGAACTGTAATTACCTGGGAATTGTTGTCTGTTTACATTGCTAATCTGTGCAAGAACTATTGTTTCCTGTACCTGTGCTACGTGTTTTCCTGCATATTTGTGAATAAATCTTCATTCTCCATTATCCTGCGTGTTGGACTGTGTACACCATACACCCACAGAAAGACTTTTGTAACAATATCTTTTTTTAAAAAAAATGTAACGAGGCAACATTGCTTTCTGGCTTGGCAGGCTCGAAACTTTTCCCGCTTTTGTAGTCATCCCACTCGTACTTGTAGCGTTGACGCGGTAGAAAATTTTTTGGGGTAGTCATTTCATTGTGTTTTTATTAAATTATCGAAAGTATTCTAGTGCCCTTTGTGATTCTTATTGTCAGGTGAGTAAAGGTAGAGTGTTTCCACTTACATAAGCCAAGAGGTCACAAGGATACAAAATGTTCATGACCTCAGCTCCGCCAGACCAAAATCTTTGATTCGCCACTGCATCCAGATCATCTGGACCCCATCCAACTCTCCCCAGCCCATATTAAAAGTAAAAATGCATAGAAAAGCACTTCACTCTGGTGATGCCATATGACATCACCAGAGTTTAGTTCAGTTATATTAACCGGTTTAGTTCAGTTATATCAACTGGTTTAGTTCAGTTATATCAACCGGTTTAGTTCAGTTATATTAACCGGTTTAGTTCAGTTATATTAACGTTCCGTTTCTAAGAAACACGGGGGCTATTTTGGAAAGGTTCTCGCAATTTTAAGACGAGAGATGAGGAGGCCGACACCCAAGTTGGCACCCAGGGTTGCGGCGATTTAAATCAGTTGATTAAAATTACTGATTTAAATCAACTGATTTTTTTATAAAAATCACCGATTTAAATCACTTTATTTTAAATATCAAGTTAATCTGCTTTAATGAAATAAAATTGTTCATGTATCTTTAAATAGTGATTTTAAAATATTTTTAAATGTATATTTAAAGAAAGAATATATGGAACATAAAAAAATATTTTATTGAATTCATGTAACTAGAGTTCTTCCATATCTTTATTTTTGAGAACACAATCAAATTAGATTTTACATAAATCTCTAATGAGCAACACAATAAAATGCAAAATATGAGATGCACCTTTTTTATAAAATAAATATTGTGAAAGGATCATGTTTACAAAGAAAGAACATAGTAAAATGCATTGAGTTTCATTTTAATATTGGAGAAAACTAAATAGTGTTGGGGACAACAAAGTTTTTATATTACAATAATGATCAAATGTAAGATAATTAAGTAATACAATTACAAAATATTAATAATATAAAATATTATTACTATTTTATAATTTTATAAACAGTTGTTACTTGTTTGAATTAAATTGTTTTAAAAGAAAGTATAGCTTTTAATGACTGGTATGTTGTTATATATATATAAATTCTATGACTGTAGGGCTCATTGTCTAATATACAAATGATATATATATATATATATATAGTTATAAAAAATCATTAAAATAAAAAAAATCTTGATTTAAATCAAAAAAAATCGACAACCCTGTTGGTACCGCCTCTCCAAACTTCCGCACCACACCAGCGGGAGGATGTTTGGCCCACTACTTCAGATTTAGCGTGTACCAGGCCCATATGCACGGCGCATATTTGATGGAAGCGGGTTTCGAACCTCAAACCCTCCGGTCAAGAATATCTAAAGTGACCATTTATTTTAATCCCTCAAAACGGGACATTTTTTTTAATTTTTAGGCAATATTGTGTGAATTCAAGAAAACACACATTTCTTCAGTTTTTGAACAGGAATAAACGTGAAAATAAATAATTTTTTGATCTTGCATTTTTCCGAAGAACACATTTTTGCTTCAGTGTATTTGGTGTTGATTTCAAATAAGAATGAAATTCTTGGGAGGATTTCTTAAAATTTACTTTAGTAATTAACGCTGCTTTATAAATTGCGACTTGCAACTGTGTTTCCTATCTTTTCCACAACTTATTCATAAGGGAAAAAGATCCTTCCTACGGTGCATTAGAGCTGGGCAGGCGCAGAATATATTCAAAAATGAAAGAACAGTCGGACCTCTATTTAACGAAGTCGCTAAATCCTGAAAAAAAGTTCGCTATATGGAAAATTCGTTAAACAGAGATTCACCTTTTAAAATACTTTAAACTACACAAAACAGATTTTAAATTCATAAACACTAAATATTATTAAAAAAAGTAATTAATCATACCTTTATTTTGTAAATTAATATCTATTTGTTTCATATATTTTACCCATCGAAAAGAAATCTGCAAGGAAAACAAGAATAAAACAAAACATTGTCCGGGAATACCTTGTATTTTCAATTTTAAAAAAATTAATTTTATATTAAAATTAATGAATTTTAGCATTTCTTCATACGAGGGTTTGTTGATTTCTACATCATAATCATTTCCATCTTCATCATCTTCGTCTTCATCGCAATTCATTGCTGCATTGTTTTTATTTTTCACACTGTCCACTTCAAAACTCCTCATCTTCATAGACACACGCCTTTAAACGTTTTGAACAAGAATTCGATGGATCATAATTTTGTATCTTATCACGATTTTTTTGTATGGTTGATAACTATTTGGAGGAATACCAAATTTTAAAGCAATATCCTCTTTCTTTACGCCTTTAATCCACCTCATGAAGAATTAAATTTTTTTCTTTGATGCTCAAGCACTTTCGCTTTGACATTTTCCAGCTTCAAGGTCATTGATCACCATAGAATGTGTTAAAAGAAAGAATAAGTTTGAAATGTTCAGAAATATTTTGAGAAATAGGGAGAGAAAAAATATTGGATCACAAGAAAAAGTTCGTTAAATAGAGAATGCACTTCGCTATTTGGAGGTTATTTTACGAAGAAATTCGCAAAATGTTCTTGGTTCCAAGGAAAAGTTCACAAAATAGAGAAATTCGTAAAATAGAGGTTCGTAAAATAGAGGTCCGACTGTATTTGAACAGTTCCACGTTACGACTTTCGGTTTAAATATTCCCAGTGTCTCATTCTGTCACTTCATGCGGTGTAGTGTAGTTAGAAATAAGTGCAAGACAGCAGGCTTCTGACTAACTTACATATGTGTGGCAAGTATAGCGCACGTTCCATCATCGCCAGGCTACTAGACATTACCGTCGGATTTTTATTTTTGGCGCCTTCTTGTTTGCAATTGTTGTCGTGAGTTGCTCTCTTTCTGAAAACGGGACATTTCCACGTCCCGAAGCTGTGCTTGGGGACAACGGGACGGGCTACCAAAAAACGGGACTTATGGTCACATTAACCCTCTGATTCCTAAGGCCATTGAAATAAAGGCACCCCAAAATACGGGAACGTCCGAGCTCCTCTATCAAGGATAAGGGAAATTCACCTTCCCCCTCAAAAACAACGACAGCTGGCATTGTCCGAATTGTAAGAAAACTCCCCTCTTCCCCAAACACATCTGAAACCAGCGGGAGTGGTATCCCCTAAATTTTCTCGTATACTTCCCAAAAAGGTGTCATTTTCCCTCTAACTAGGGTTTCCACACGTGCCGTATACTATTTGCCCCGTTTGCTTCCTAAACTCCGAGTCATTATAATTTTAAAATGACCTGCGCAAATTTTTATGATTATGTGTAAAAGGAAAATGTTAATTTAAAAAAATTGCGTAAGTTCTCAATTTTTACGCGCGCTGAGGTACAAAACTTTATTTAAAGTTTTTGAGAACGTAATCTTACTACTTTCGGGTTCAGGAGGTTGCCATAATTTCCGAAGAGCGTCCGAAGATACAATTTCCTTCGCCAAGGTCAAATGCCTACAGTGCTAACTTGAGTAAAATAAGCGAAACGCTCGCCAACACACAGTTGCAATGTGCATTTTGAACCAAATATGCAATTTGGACACCTTTTTTTCAACGGATTGAAACGAGATTTGAGCACAGATCTATAATTAATATTAGCAAACGTCATACCAATTTTTATTTATCTAAGCCAATGGGTTTAGGAGATATAATTTTTACAAGTATGCGATTATACAGACCGACAGACAGTCAACCCTTTGACGGATTTGGCCCAAACTTTTATACGGACCTACATTCATGATGATAAAACTGTGTACCAAATTTTATTCATTTAGCTATTCAAGTTTTTGAGTTATAGTGTTCACATGACCGCGGGCAGATAGACAGACTCCCCGTGGACGGATTTTGTCCAAAATTTGATAGAAACCTACAAATTATGTTTAAAGACCACATACGAAATTTCATCCCAATAGCTCTAATAATTTTCGAGTTATCGTGTTCACAGACAAACAGACAGACACAATTCCAAAATTGTGTTTTTCGGACTCAGGGAGGTGTAAAACGTGGAGATTCGTCAAATTCTCGAGTTCGAATTTTTTGACGATTGCAATACTTTCTCTTCCTGTACGAGAAAGTAAAAAGCACGCGCCGCGGGTGTGAAGTCAATCATATATAACGAAAGGGGGTGGAAATTTCAGAGTGACATTCGGACGTCTATCGTCTTTTGCTTGAAGGGACGTATGGGACGGTCCCGTATCGATAGTTAAGCATACCAAGACTTGAATACTAGCCCTCCGCGGCCCATCACAGGTTCGAAAAGTGCTCACCCTCTGACTGCGAGTGGAAGCAATTCTATTTTCTGTTGCATCCTACGACTTTCACAGGCTAATGTGTTTACTTAGTACATTTATAGCGTTGGATCATATTATATTGCTTAGCAACGGATTCGGAAACCCTCCGCTCTTTTGCGCATGCGCCGGGTGGAGTTATTTTCATCAAAATAGGGGGAAAGTGAAGAATGGAAGGGTGATGTTTACATTTTACTGAGCGTGATCTAACATATGACTCATTGCCCGACACCCCTTTCTGGTGTAAAATCGTCCAAAAGTGGTAGTCTCGGAATCCGCTGCTGAATAGTACTAATAAAGCTTTGCATATAAATAACTCGCTTGGCTCAACGGTATTTCAACACGTTTGCAAACGGTGCATCTAAATAGTTACTTTAAAAAATTACACCGTCAGAGGGTTAACTATGTTAGTTATCGATCTCAATGGATTGGCTTAAAAATCGTCTGATTGTTTTATTCAAAAATCTTCCATCAAAATGACGGCGTCTTAATTTCATTAAAATATACAGAGCGTCCAGGATTGGCGAATGTTAAAACATAGAGAGACGTGAACGTCGTCACTTTAGTGTGATGTTGCGGTTTAGAAAGTAGAGTGCGGGGCCCAGGTATCGCTCTCGTCATCTGACCATGGTTCCAAATTACAAACAGGAGGACGTTTGATTCGAAACAGCAATTCATTGCAGCATCCTTCCTCTGCAGATGTTTAGTTATATTTGCGTCCCGTTTAGAAGCAACAGTGGCGGAGATTGGTTGGAAAAAGTGAGGTGGGCCAAAATTTTATAGACATCTAAAAGACACGGGAGTATAAGGGGTAGACAAGAACATTTTTAAATTTAGTTTTAAAAAAGTAGCTAATTTTGCCGAACATAATTGCTTTTTTATATATATAATTCCTACTTTTAGCAGCTAAAATGAAATAAAAATTTAATTTTTCCCTAAAAAAGTAGGGGGCAACCGCCCGCCCCCTACTTTAATTGGTAAACTTTTGAAGGAGGAATGGTTTGGGGTTCTAGGGACCATGATCGAAGAAAGTATCTAGAATTTTTCCTGAAGCTGTGTTATGAGGACAATTACAATAAGTAGTATATGTTCCTATAAGACCTAAAGAGGACGCATTCTATTAACACAAAAATTAAAAACCACTATTTAAAGTATGTTTTTATTTAAATACAGATTTAACACAAAAGGTAATTTTCAATCGAAAATACCAAAATATCATCGGAAAGGGAAGGGGTTCAAAATTCAACAACAAAAATCGTAGGCAGGGAATGAGATTAAAACGCGAATGGGGAAAATGGGTCCCAAATACCACAAGAGAGAATCACTAATTTAACTGTTTGCAATAATTAATATCATAAACGTTGCACATAAAATCTTACATTTATAATTAATGGAAATAAAATGTAGCTAACTGATATCGCCGAAAAAGTCCAAATTAAGCTTATATTATAAAAATTATGTTAACTACTGCAGACAAAAATAATTCTTTAATTACGTTTAATAAGCAGAATTTTTTTTTTTTAGTTGTCAAACTAAAGTGACCAAATTTTCTAAACTTCAATCCAAGACGTTGGTTAGAGGAAGGTACAGAACAAAATCCAAACAATTAGCAAATGAAATAATTAACAATTAAACAAGTTATTAACAAGTACATAAGTAACGGATAATTATATAATAAATAATGGAATATTTAATGATTTTTTAAAATTTTAAGAGAAGGAAATGCAAAAGCATAATGATATATTTTGTTATAATTTTATGTACTGTTTAGACTTTGTTATATTTACATGTACTGTTTTGTTATATTTATATGTACTGTTTACCCTCAGGTCGATTCATCTGATGAAAGCGCTCCTAATCTATGAATAGTAAAAGTTTGGAATAAGAATGATTCAGAAGCTAATTTTTTGAAAAAATAAATCCAAATAATCTCTTTTAATAAGTAAGTTTAATGGTAAGATAAAAAAAAAAAGGACAATTCGAAACATTTCATTCATTTTCAAATTTGAAGTACAAAAGTCTAAAATCAGGACCGTCTCGGCTAATCCGGGACTTCTGGTTACTACATTACATTTAAGAAAAAGAGGGAAAATGAATTTATTTTTACTTTCATTCAAAATTAACTTTTTCATATAACTTTATTTAAAAATTAAATCTAATTAGTTCTTTTTGTTTACGAGTTATTTATAAATACGAAAAATTCAGGATAAACTGGAACATATTTGAGGTCCGCGACAAACAAAGTCCGGGACTTCCCCGGCAAATGGAATGTCGCGACGTTGTCTCTTCGCAAAATTTAGGTACACGGCATCAGATGAACAGCCTTGACCATGCGGTTAAGCCTAAGTACAAAATTACAACAGAAAAATAAAAAGTGCTTACTTTTTACGAAACACACAACAACGAGAATGATGAAAATCCTAAGAAACATAACCAAACTCTGAGCTGAAATAAGTTACAGGTGACGATGGGATCGTATGCAAAACTGAAAGTTTCATCCAAGTTACCTCGGCCACAGCTGTGGCGTTAGTAAACAAACAGACGGACTAATCAAGTTTCCGTCTTCTACCGGAGGAAACACCAATCGTAAGCGAGAGGCCCTTCCCCTTATCTTTTTGAAAACCAGACGGGTCCACTCCGCAACTGGGATGTGGATTGCGATTTCAACACCGTAGGAGTCAAAGAATTCTTCAAGGTTACTTGAGAATAGTATGATTCTTGTCATTGAAGTCATTCATTCTTGTCTTGTCACAATTTTCGGAGCAGTGTTGGTGTCAGTTGCGCTGCGGAGCAACCTGGTGATGAGTGCTAAATAGGGCCGGATTATTAAATAGCAAAGTAGACAACTGCCTATGGGTTTTATGCCACTGCCTGCGAACTTATTTAAATTAAAATCAAGTATTTTTTAAATTTCGGAACATTAATTTTTAGCTTTTTTTTTGTTTTCTTTCATGTTTTCAAATTCGCAAACAAATCAGTATAGTCCAATTTTTTTCGTAGTTGTCTTATTGATAAAGTGACCATTTATTTTCCCCTCAAAACGGGACATTTTAAAAAAAAAATTTTTTTAATATTATGCTAATTCAAGAAAACACATATTCCTTCAGTTATATTCATTAATGAAAAGATCAGGAATAAACACGTGGAAATAAATAATTCATGTGATCTTGCATTTTTCTGAAGAACACAGTTTTGCTTCTGTATATTTGGTGTAGATATAAAAAGAGTGAATGAAATTCTTGGCAAAGATTTCTTAAAATTAACTTTAGTAATTAACGTTGTTTTATAAATTACGACTTGCAATTGTGTTTCCCAGCTCGTCCATAACTTATTCATAAAAAAAGACCCTTTCCACGGGTGCATTAGTGCCGGGCAGACATAGAATACATTCAATAATTTTTCGAAAGTTCGTATGATTTAAATTATTGGCTTTAAAGTGTTTGAGCAGTTCCACCCAACGACTTTCGCTTAAAATATTCACACTGTTTCATTCTGTCACTTCATGCAGTGTAACGTAGTCTATACTTATAAAAGACAATTTTTGTGCGTGTGTGTGCGCGCGATGTCCAGACGAATCTATCGCACTTACAGCCCTGAAATTTGTCACACAGATAGTCGTAATGGTGACTCAATGCACCTAGAAGCCTGAATTTTAAAATTTAATCTAGAAATTTTTTTATTTCATGTTTTGTTTTGGGTCATTTTCGACACGTTTACGGCTGAAGTATCTTTTCTAATGATTGTTGAAAAACAATCAATACACCATCGGATAGAACAAACAATTTTCTTTCTAATGAAATTTGTTTTGAGCTTCAAACGTAATTTACCCTGAATTGTGAGAATTTTTTTTTAGTCAGTTTTGCCATCGAAATTTTATTTTTGGTTTTAAATTTGCTGCATCCGACATTCTAATAACGCTATTATTTTCCATTTTTTTCAGCTTATAACTGGAACGGTTCTTTCGGATTTAAAACAACAACGGTTTAAATATCTTTTCCCGTTTTATTTTTTAATTAATTTTTTCCTGGTCAGTTTTGAAAAATATTTTTCCTCTAGCGAGCTTTCTCCCGCGACACTTCTCTGGAATGTTGATGGCAGTTTCATTGGCTGACGGGGCAGAGCGCAAGTGAAGTCATAACCTTCAATTGAATGGCTTCGATTATTATTTTCGGATTCTTTCGATTTTATATTTTACTTGCTGTATACTAATGATTTTCACGTTGCAATTTTTTAATAATGTTTCGGATTAGCGTACTCTGTATTGTTTTCCACAGTTGAAATGTCATTATCGCGAAGAAAAATAAGCGGGAAAATCAATAATATGTATCTTTTGTTTTGTTTTCAGAACTTTTTCATGTCATTGTGTACTTTTTTTCATTTTATTTTATTTATTTATTCATTTCATTTTGTTGAAGTCCTGATTCCACGGCCAACGCCGTGCACGTACTGCTAGTTAGAACTAAGTGTGAGATAGCAGGCTTCTGAACAACTTACATATGTGTGACACGTATAGCGCATGCTCCGCCATCGCCGGAATATTAGAAATTACCGTAGGATTTTTTGAACTTTGGCCTCTTCTTATTTGAAATTGCTATCGCGTGGTTGCTCTCTCTCTGAAAACGGGACATTTGGGCGTCCCGAAGCTGTGCTTGGGGACAACGGGACAGGCTACCAAAAAACGGGATGTATGGTCACTTTACTTATTGACTCCAAGTCATCAGCTCTGTTAAACTTCGGATTAGAGTACTTAGACCGTGTTCGAAAAAGAAAAAAAAAAGAACTTGTGTACTTTTGTTTACAATTTTACCTAAAATTGCTTTTCAATTTAAATTTTGATGTTTTTTAAACGCAAGATACTGAAAAGAACTATCTTGAAGGTGATCCGAAATGAAATGTTTTATTATTTCAGCTTGTCATAATATATGTTACTTGAAAACTGCTTATGTAAAGATTTAGTTATAATCAATAAACCAGCGGGAGTGGTCTCCCCTAAACTTTCTCGTATACTTCTCGAAAAAGGTGCTGTTCCCCCTCCCCCCGCGTGGATAAAAAAATTCGAACCTATTGTAACCCAGGATCCAATGACTATCAGAAAATATTTAGTTAAAAAATCAAATTCGAAGAGATGCGTTCCGATTAAATGAATACCGATTTCTACAATTTCTTGCCTCAAGGACAATCCTTCCGCGTGCACAGATTGCTACCAAGTACGCATGCGCATGGAGAATCGAATGAAAAAAAGCGCCAAGCAGGAGTCAATAAATATCGTGCACAGAAGATTGTGTTCAATACGCATGCGCGTGGAGATAAAGGACTCGTTGGAGATGCGCTTATACAGACCGACAGACAGTCAACCTTTTGACGGATTTGGCCCAAAATTTGATACGGACCTACATTCAGGATGATGAAACTGTGTACCAAATTTTATTCATCCAGCTATTCAAGTTTTTGAGTTATAGTGTTCGCATGACCGCGGGCAGATAGACAGACAGACTTCCCGGGGACGGATTTTGTCTAAAATTTGATAGAAACCTACAAATTATGTTTAAAGACCACATGCAAAATTTCATCCCCGTAGCTCTAATAGTTTTCGAGTAATCGTGTTCACAGACATAATTCCAAAATTGTGTTTTTCGGACTCAGGGAGGTCAAAAACGTGGAGATTCGTCAAAATCGCGAGTTCAATTTTTTTGACGATTACAATACTTTCTCTTTGTATACTTCGTATACGAGAAAGTAAAAATATCTGATTTTTAAAAATCAGACTTTTAAAAATATCTGAGTTTTGAAAGTTGGGACAAAGGGGACCCAGAAACTTGTATTACCTAAAGGAACTTTGTAAGGATCCTGTAATTCCCCCCCAGCGGTGGAGTGGATTGACTCGTCCCGAAATGATAGGTCACGTGATTTTCAGAAGAGCGGGGGGCGAAGAAGGAAGAAGAAAAGGGGACAGAGGGGGCTGTGGTCGAAAGAGAGTTGCTTTGTTTTTGATGTCGGGATGAACTGAAAAGCGTAAACTGTTGTTTACGTTTAATCCTTTTTCTGTTACTTTCTTTTAAGCCTATGTGTGTGTCATCTATGGATGTGTATATATATGTAAATAATGCTTTAGATTATATCTTTTAGAAGACAGCCTGCCTATTTATTAATCACTAAAGAAACATCACACACAATCTACCTAGGCGGGAGAATGGACACGGGGATGTTTACTATCGACAGACGACGGATAACGGGAGAAAGTTCACGATTTCCGGTCTGCACAACGGATTTATTGTCAACCAATATTTTCCGTTTAAAAAATGCATTAATACTGCATTTTGTTGTTGATACTTGGCTTATTACATTACAGTAGACTTTCGACTATGTAATAGTAGGGTCTAGTCTGGCCTAGTTAAAACAGATAATTCTCCGTATTGAAAAGCGAGGAATAATTTTTATAAGATTCAAGACAACGTTTTTTAAACGTTTATGCATTCATACTGTGCATCGTACATGATTTTATCTTTTATGCAAATAGACAGGGCCATCTAATCCAATAGGCTAATTGGTCTGTTGTCTAGGGGCGCCATTGGTCCAAAGGCACCTTCAAATTTGTTATACTGATATGAATTTAATCTTGAACCAAAAAAAATGTATTTAACTATAATTTTAAATATAGAAAGGGTCTTATATGCCAAATTATAAGGGGTTAATCAGAAAATAGGTTACTTTTTTTCTGCTTTTTTGCTCTTCAATTATTTTATTAGGTAGGTATTTTATTTGGCCCATAGGCGCTGAAATTCACGATTACGTATTTGATGGGGCGCCAAATACCCTTGGATTTCCTTTTTCTGTCATACATTTTAAAACCGTACAGTACATAACAAACGTTTATAAAGTACTGGCCTTTACTAAGAGGTCATAGAATATGAATAATAGCGGGTTTTGGTATACAAAGGTTGTTTTTAACGGTATGGGGGGGGGGGGTAGTAAGTAAACAATTATAGAACTCCGGCTCTTTCGGTATCTGCAGGGCCGGATTAAGCCCTGAAAGGGACATTAAGCAATGCAAGTTTCGGGCCTCATCCCTTCTCTCTTCCAAGCTTCAAAACCAGATATTTTTCTATTGATTTTAACTTTTTCTTTATATAGGCAGTTTATAAGTAGCATATATCATTACAGGCCGAAATAGCGTAGTATTTAACCCTCTGACTATATAATTATTTTAAATTACTATTTACATGCAACGCTTGCAAACACGTTCAAATGCCGTTGAAACAAGCAAATTGTTATTTATTTGCAAAGCTTTATTAATATATAAAATGATTCAATACTTTGCTAGTATTTAGTGAACAGATTAGCTTGCGAAAATCGCAGGATGAAGCAGAAAATAGACTTGCTTCCTACCCGCGGAAATAGCGGGATACGCAGTCAGAGGGTTAATTGTGGGTCTCCTTCAAGAGAGTTGGTTTCAGTATCTCGCCGGTAAAAATAATTTAAATTTAGAAGTTATTTTATACAAGATGGTAAAAAAATATTTTATAACACAATCTAAATACTCTAATTCAAAATTTTCCAGAGCTGTAGACTTGTGAGTTAGTCAACCAACTGTGAAATAAATTGGACCACATTGATTTATAAGCAAATTTGAGAACATGAAAATGTCTTAAAAATAATGTACTGGAATTTAAAAGGCACTTAATTTTAATAAGCTCGTGTACATGGCCTTTGTAAATCAAGTAAAAGCACAAAATTAGATTACGCTGAAAATACCGCAAAAAAAAAAAAAATCTTATGGTCTCTGCTTCCCCCCCCCCCCCATCTAAGATGCGGGGTCAATAGGCAGCTACCTACTTTACCTATTTGATAATCGGGTCTGCCCCTCCGCCACATAACACCGGATATCTAGAATTTTGTAAATAGCGTCAGTGTAATGTCGATTAATCACTCCAGGGCCAGTGATCTGTGGGCAAAACGGATATAGATGTAAGTCCCCAGTTATATTCTTGTGTTAATAAAGATAATATACGTTTCTTTGCGCTTATGATCTTATTTTAAGTTTTTAAACTCTTAAGTCGATATATGAGATGAGGAGGAGGGAATGAAAAATACAATGCCCCGAGCACAAGTTCTCTTTTTTTTAAATTTTTTGTCACCAGCTTATGGATAAAAATGAGATTTTTTAATTGGGAGTTTAGATCATCATAATACGCCAGAAAAAATTTTAAATATGCGCACATAGTTTTAAAAAAAATTATGTGCGTTTTTAAATCCACATCCAAATATCAAACTAATCGTGTGTATTATTTTCCACTTTGTACACTAAGAATGAATAAGAAATTTGAATTGAAAAATCTCATATTTCGAATTTGAAATACTCATGGCGAGGGAACAGTAGTTTGCAGTAAAGAACGGCATAAATATTATTACTATACCAAAACTTATGAATTAAAAAAAAAATGCCCTGTCACAAATAACACAAATCTACAAAACAAAAAAAAAATTATTTTAGATTTAAAAACAGATTTTTAAATTATTCTCAGTGCTAATTTCAAAAATTAAATCTATTTTTTCTATCAGATAAGGTTTTCACACAAAATGATTTCTTATTTGGGGGAAGTAACTCAAATAGAAATATTTTGACACTTATATTTTTATTTCATCTGTTCATAAATACATATTTTACATTTATATCCTAGGTCCATTACGATTTAAATGATAAATGAGATTTTTAAATAGTTACAAACACTTATAGAAGCGTCGTCAATAATCGTCAAAAAATTCGACGAATCTCCACGTTTTAGACCTCCCTGAGTCCGAAAAACACAATTTTGGAATTATGTCTGTGTGTCTGTGAACACGATTACTCGAAAACTATTAGAGCTACGGGGCTGAAATTTGGTATGTGGTCTTTAAACATAATTTGTAGGTTTCTATCAAATTTTGGACAAAATCCGTCAGCGTGAAGTCTGTCTGTATGTATGTCCGAAGTCATGTGAACACTATAACTCAAAAACGTGAATAGCTAGATGGATAAAATTTGATACACAGTTTTATCGTCATGAATGTAGGTCCGTATAAAATTTTGGGCCAAATACGTCAACGGGTTAACTGTCTGTCGGTCTGTATAATCGCATACTTGTATCTCATAAACCCTTTGACTTAGATAAATAAAACTTGATATCGCGGATACTAACATTAATTATAGATCTGTGCCCAATTTTCATCTCAATCGGTTAAAAACAGGCGTTCAAATTGCATATTTAGTTCAAAAGTTTAACACATTACGACTGTGTGTTGGCGAGCGTTTCGCTTATTTTAATGAAGTGAGTATGATTGGCGTTTGACCTTGGCGGAAATTGTAGCGAGCCGCAAACACGCGCTTCCGAAATAATGGCAATCCCCAAAACGAAACTGACATTTTGACATTCTCCAGATGAACTTCTGTGATTAACCAGAAGTGTAGTAAAATGTTGTGCGATATCTATAGTAAGATTTCGGACTCGAAAACGTTAAATAAAGTTGTGGTACCTCAGCGCGCGGAAAAATTGCGAACATATAGAATTTTTTTGAAAAATATTAAGTTTTTGGGAATTCATAAATTTTATATGTTTCATTGTAAATAACCATTCATAATTTTTTTTCAAAATAACCAGGCCTTGGGTAAATTCCCCAAAAATATTTACCTACCAACTGGGTGTTTACCCACCCGATATTACTGGTCGTATGCTAGAAAGTTTCGGGAAGGTCACTCCCGCTGGTTTCCTAGAGTACCCCTTGATTATTTTTTTCTTTGTTTTTGCGTACCCCTACTAACATATCCACACCCACACACCCAACCATCCGTCTATGCAAAGAAGTTTTTAACAATAATGTTAAGATTACCTTAAAACTGAAATGACTCAAATTAATAGCATTTGCAGAACTTATTCTTGATTTTACATTTTATTCCATTTTTACTATAGTATTAGCTCAACGCCAAACCAAATGAAACCAGAATTGAAATTATTTCATTTTAATTTATAAGAATACTGTTCAGCAACGGTTTCCGAGACTACCACTTTTAGACGATTTTACACCGGAAAGGGGTGTCAGACAATGAGTCATATGAGTGCATTTCCGGAGTTTTTTGTTAGATCACGCTCAGTAAAATATAAATATCACCCTCCCATTCTTCACTTTCCCCCTATTTTGATGAAAATAACTCCGCCCGGCGCATGCTCAAAAGCGCGGAGGTTTTCCGCATCCGTTGCTAAACAATAACTAAAAATTACACTTCGTAATAATTAACTATTCAAGTGGTATAATTATTGCATAGCAAGTATTCACTTGGAGTATTCTTTTATGTATATACCAGCTGATATACAAGCTGGTGCCCAGGGTAAAAATATTTTCAAGTCTGAGTACTTATAACTCTTTAAGCTTAATGAAACAGCTTTTTGCTGCAACAGCTTTCGTTGATTTTTGTTTGCCCTCTCCTGTGTTTCTAACCCCACGGCCAGCAGCTAAATCACTCTCTTCTTTTTTCTCCATATTTTGAAACCCTTCGCAAGAGTCTAGCAACCCTTGGAATTCCATTTTCCTCTCTCCATCATTCCTTTAACATCAACAGAAATTACTTCACATCAAGATTTCCCGAAGTATCATTCTCTTCTTTCTGGTGTTTGTGTGACTGACCGAAAGTTCCATTCCTTCATTTTCTTCCCAAGTTCTTTTCCTTCGATAGGAATGGAACTCGGTTAATTTTGCATCACCTTACAAACTGATTAGGATCATTCAAAAATTTGTCAAATTTGAACGAAACATTGCATAGTAATTAAACTAACGTCATTGGATATTTTGAGAGCATATTAAAAGTGGAACGAAATAAACGCAGAAGTAAAAAGTCTGCCTTAATGCAATATTTTCTTATCATAACTTTTAACAGCGGTAAAAAGAAGTGAATGAAAGAATTGATGAAACAATAAATTGATTTCAATCTAATTTTGCAAAAGCATTGTTACAAATTGTGTTTAAAAGCAACAAAGTGTAAATGTAATGAAATTAGTATCATTAAAATAATAAACCTTCCAGCAATCCCCTTTGGATTTTCAGGCCCTGTGGACAAATATAGAGTGCAATCCCCAGTAAACAGAAAGGTAAATAAATAAATAAAATTTTTAATACAAGAAAGAAATATTTACAATATCTATTCTTATTTAAATTGTAATATTTAACTTAAAATACATTAAAAGTAACATAAAAGAAAAACAAAATTAATATAACTTTATATTCCTTGCTTTAATTTTAGCAAATTTAATTAATATCTCACCTAAATTTAAGTTTTTGCATAATACCAATGTTAAATTGGATAGTATTCCTTGTGATATTTTGAATCTTAAATAGTTTTCTATTAGCACTATTCACAGTCACAATATGACAAATAATAAAACATACAATACATAATTTTCCATGTTGAAATAATGTTGTTCAAATAACTTACAATTTATTTTTAATACAGGCAACTCCACAATTTATTATTAATTCTTTTGTGTTTGTTTTTTTATAGGCTTAAGAATAAGGGAAATAAATTTGACCAGATTTCATAATCATGCAGCAATTCCTGATTTTTCCATAAGGTAGCTCAATTAGGGGCCCAAACATACGCCAGTTGATCACCCTTAAAGCTACTGCTGAAATCCTCTTTTCTATTTTTTTAATGACGGTTGACCAACCTCAGTGATGCTACTGAAATCCTCTTTTGTATTTTTTTTAATGCCGGCTGTCCAAACTTAGGGATGCTACTTAAATTCTCTTTTGTATATATATATTTTTTAATGATGGTTCACCAACTTTAGGAACAGGGTTGTCTAACTGGGCTGTAACCCATGGGTGCTATTGATTCAAGGGCGCCTAAACTTTTACTATATTGATTTGATATTGAACTAAAGACTATTAATTATAATTTTAAATATGTTAAAAGTAAAAATATGCTTAGGACTTGCGACTACACAGCCATCGTTTTTGCAACGTAACATAAACATGTATATCTTGTACTATAAATTAAAGTGCAATTTTGTGTCAATTAAATAAATAATTTAAATGTTAAGTAAAATTAAAAATTTGCATATGATTTATTATATTATTTTTTATTTAATAAATACATAGAAAATTATTGATAAATGACTTGTCTATATTGTAACCATTAAAATTAATTATGTATACGAATAAGAGTGGCGGAAGTAGGCTTGCAAAATTGTAACGCATTAATCAGAGAACAGGCAACATTTTTTCTCAATTAATTTAATAGACAGGTATCTTTACTGGACCATAGGCACTCAAATTCCTAATTTCAGTTCTAGTGGGTGCCAAATTACTCTAAAATTTGTTGAGATGGTCTGGCTTAGGGATGCTACTGAAATCCTTTTTGCATTTTTTAGTGATGCTTTCTCTTTCTTATCAGAACTGTGCATTTATCTTTTAGAGGCATTAATAAAATATTAGAAATGTCATTTATAGAAAAATAACTTTAAATGCTTCACAGTCAATTTACAAACAGTTTTTTTTTTTAAATATCACAGGTGGTCCAAGAGGAGGATTCCTCATTCATCTAGTAACAAATGCCAAAAAACTTGTTCATAAAATCAGCACAACATGTTGCATATTTTACACAATTCTTCAGATATTTACAATACATATTTCATAATCACACTAATCATAATGTCTGCTTCTTTTATAAGATCCATGCCTGTCAGAATACTTGTCTCTGGAATAATTTCTATCACTGTAAGAATTTCTGTCTGAATCTTCTCTGTGATCATCATGAGATTGTTTAAGCATCAGAAGAGGTCTTTTAAAAGGTCGCTCCTTACAACCAAATCTCAGTTGTCCTGATTCTTTTTTACCACTGAACCCTCCTCCTGTTAAGGAAAAGTATCAAAAGAAGTTAGTGTTAATGACTGGATAAGTAAAAGTTGAAAACACACAAACAAAAACATAATCCAAATATTTTACGGATAAAATTTAGTGGTTTAGGTCCACAGACCAGGATTTATATGAAAATCTTATTAGGATTTATATGACATATATTAAACGTTATGCTTATATGAAGTGTCATTAAAAATCATTAATTGATTTTGAATTCAAACATATATGACAAAAAAATATTTTTAACATGTCAATGAAAATAATTACCACAATAACAAATACTAATGAGAATTCATACGATTTAATGTGAATAATGAATTATACAGCTTAGAAACAATCAACTAGAAAAATTAGAATGAATTTAAAAATATTAACTTAAACTTTAAACTAGAACAACAAAAAAATTAATTATAAACAATAAAATTTAGAAAATAAAATTTAAACAATGTTTACGTAGCGTACAATTGCAGCAGCAAAACAAAAAACTTCTAACGAACTATAGAATAGATCACCTTAACATAAAGCTAAATAAATAAACAATAACAGTTAAAATGCATCTAAACCAATACTTCTTAAACCTATTTCCAATCCCTTTTCAGGTAAAAAGAAAAAAAAATTGCAGCTGCCATTTTAGCCTGACAAATTTTGTTGCGGCTACAAATTTGAAATAAATGTGAAACTGAAGCACTAATTAATTACAAAAATAAACTCAATACAAAAGAGCTATGTAGTGGTTTTAGTGAAATGCTTTGAATCAAGGTGATTTTCTTATGTAAATTTCATTAAAAATATCAAAGAAGCATAAACAAGAAGGTGATGGAAATTTTTCCATGACTCTAATATTTTTCTAACCATTTTATTTGCTGTTGCAACTCACAGTTCAATGGATCAAGAAGTCCTGACAAAAAGGAAACCCATACTTTTATCACAAATAAACACTTGAAAAACACGAAATAACAAAAACTCAGTCAAATGAATTTTTTATTTTGGCCTCATGTTACAAAAGAAAAGGGGGAAGGATATAAATGATTTGAGAACTTGTGGAACCATAGAAAAGAAAAAAATGACGGGAGGCTGTCTTTTTCAAACAGCCGCTAATGTTAAAGGTGTAGGACTGCTTTACTCATGCGACTCTTTTGCTTCTCGGTTTCTCTTTGTTACTCGCGATATTCTTTTGTTTCATCGACAACAAGCCTCCCCTCAATCATATGCGATTGATTATTGCCCCCATAGCCTTAGGTATAATATAAGGCAGTGATGATGAACCCTTCTGAGAAGTGGGTCAAATTTTGTTATCAATTATTTCTCTCAATTCTCTTCCTTCTTTGTAAATTTACATTTGGAGCCATTATTGTATTAAATTTGTTGAAACAAAATTTTCAATTCAATCACGAAATCTCACTCGCAAAAATGTGGCAAGCGAGAGCATCAGCCAATTGTGCGTGCACACCTCATGCATGTGACATCACCAATTCATGTGCATTTTTGCCCAACTTTGCGACTCAGTGGTCACTGAACTACACTTCTGATTTTCAATTTTTTTTGTAACTTCTGTTGTTATCCTTCATCTCTAAAATAAGACATTAGTTATGTTTTTAACATATGTAGTTACCGAGGTATAGAGGATCTCCCATACAACGTTTTTTTTTGTGGTGTTTTGATGTGTGAATCAAATTCCTTCCTGAGACCCCAATGGGAGGAATGTAGTCCTACATTAAAATATTAAGGGAGGGAAATCGGTTAATAGTGTAAAACTGCATTGAAAAAAGATATCAGATTTTATTTTTTAAATTAAAAATCTGTATGATGTGAATCTGCATTGTACAGTGAATTAAAAAAAATACACGTTAAATTTTTGAGGACAAAACAATAGAGGTTAAAAATAAGGATAAACTGTATAGCATTTTTTTTTACCTAATCTTCTGGGTACCCATCCTTTAAGTATTCTCTCACATTCAAAATCTACAAGTACTTCTTTGTCATCAATTATTGTATGGTCAATATCTCTTCTGGCCCTCAAAGCATCATATTTATCATAAAATTCAATAAAAGCATATCCTTTGGAAAATCCAGTCACAATATCTCGAATAAGGCGCAATCTTTTGATCTCACCACAGTGAGAAAATATCTGAAAAGAAATAAATAAAAAGAATAAACTTTCTAAATCAAACAAACAAAAACCTTACATGGACATTCTGTTCAAACATTTGACAAGATATAATTAAATATCTATTCAAAAATGGAAATATGCCATCAGTTTCTCATAATCCATTCTATTATAAAACATAAGGAATTTGAAAAAATTTAGAATCATTATTTTCCGCCTCCTAACAAATTGCCAAGCTAAATATTAATGCATATATGAGTTGATTTCTAAGTCCTCACATCAGTCAAAAGTTATTTTATCAATAGGCTAAGAAACCTAATGATCTCAGCAAGGGGTGAAAAAATGATGGAATGCATCAGAATTGTCATTTCCCTTTGATGGATTTTGCTGTAAATTCTGTCAATGGAAAGGATTACTATTATTATTATTGTTTATTTATCATAATTTTAATGCTTGATGGTAATGACTTTGTAACATTATGCAATAAATTCTCGATTATCCGGCATTCAAGTATCTGGAAAGCTCAACTAACTGGAAAAATTAGAAAATGAGTTTTCTAAAAATTTTATATCCACGCACCAAAATTTAGCACGTGGACAATATATTTCTGGAATGCGATGTCCGCTCCACAAGGAAGGGCATAGAAGAGGGGGAAAAAGTAATGTACAGTACTGTGATGTACGCAGACTTGTTTTATGGAGGTGGCGGGATTCAAAAGCAACAGTGACAACTGAAAAAAAAAAGGTCCTCACCTTTCGCAGAAAAACAAGACCTAAAAACGAAATCGACAACCAAAAAAAAAATAAATAAAAATAAAGGGACAGAATCGGTAAAAAAAAAAAAAACTCATGGTTATTTCAGATTGGTAAGTCTCTTCCTTTATTTATTTACTCTCCGAATACTGGCAGATGTTGATTCCGATTACACAATATCACTTGCGGGATTGTGCAATAACCCTTGCAATTTTTTAAAAATATAATTAGTTTTGATATTCAATCTGGGATTTGTTTATCATCACTTAAGAGTTTTATTATGCTTGCTGAGTAGAATATTTTTCAATTTCGTCGGCTATTTTTATCTGTTTATATTTTTACAATCTATATATTTACGCTAAAAATTCGGCTACAGTTCATACTTTTTTTTTTATCATCAATGTTAAATTAAAATCTTCATAATACGTTTTGTAAATACAATGCTATGTAAGATACAGAAGTATTCTTAAAAATTATATTTAATACACATTTCAAAACGACAAAAACAAATTATTTAGCCGAAAAAATCTTTTAAAAAAAGGCTACGGCTACCCGGCCCCCCCCTCCCATTTTTCCCGTCACACTCAACTATCCAGACTTTTCAGGTATCCGGAAATCAGTGTTTCCCAAGCATGCCAGTTAGTTAAGCTTTTACTGTATACGAAAACTTCATACTTTCAGTTACAACAGTTTAATGAATTTTCAGATTCTTTCTTATTTCTGAATTTATTCTAAAAGTTTACAGGTCAAATTAAAAATTTTGAATACTTATTATTAATGATTTGTTAAATCAAATCTTTGCTGAATAACTTAAAGAATTGCAGAAGCAGCCAAGTTGATAATTTCTATCAATTTTGTGATAAAATGTAAATGGAGTGATTGTGACTCCATTTCAAAAAATCCTAAAAACTAGCGTGGTGTAAGAATCTAACATAATTTTGAATAATTCAGTATATTAATGTGACATACATGCGAATTTTAAAAATGACTGGATTTCACTAATTTACACTTATTACATATTTGATATAATATTTTAATGATATATTTGTTCTAAATCAAAATTTAGGATTAATAGTGAATCTCTGAAAAAATATCCAGAAATTCCATATTTGAGAAAGTAAACACTTTGGAGCAAAATCTCCCCAGTGTACAGGATGGTCATAAAATATAGGACGCATTTCAAAAACTAGTAATGTTATAATTACAGTTTGTTTTTTTTAATGAGAAGGCATTTAATTTTTTTTTTCAGATAGGTAACGCACTGTTACGGTGGTTTAGGTGGTCGCAAATTATTAGACATCTCTCATTTCTGAGAGCCATTATTCATGAAACTACAAAAGCCTGGTCTAGGTGGTTGTAAATTATTAGACATCTCCCATTTCTGAGAGCCATTAACTATGAAATTATAAAAGCTGGACAAAAAATAAAAGCATGAATTTGTAGGGAATTTTATGCTCATTAATTAGTTACATCAATTGTAATTCTAAAACTGAATAGTTTTTGTGATATTCAAGAAAAACTAAAAAAGCAAACCAGAAAATGTGCATCAGCTTCTGCTGATCGGTAGCCATCACGTACGGAAATCCCTGGCTGTAGCAAATTTAGAATACCATTATGGCATTCCAACTACCTGTAAAAAAACCTTTTATATTTGCTCTCTCATTTAAAATAAATAATGCAGTTGTAACATTATTAGCTTTTTTTATTATTAATTTTCGAAATGGGTCCAATAACTTATGACCACCCTGTAAATCTAATTTTTTTTAATAATAAACTATTTACAATTTTTTCAAATCTATATACACGTATAAATAAACCATTTAATAGTTAAAATCCTGAGCATTCCACTATGAATTTTCTGAATTAAGATATGATAGTGACCTCTTAATGGGCCACTTTTCTGAGAACCAACTAGTGGCTCTGTTAGAGAACTTTTACTGTACTATAATGTGAAAAAAAATACATTCAAGAATTCAAGTTTTAAAATTTCACCTTTCTCAAAGTACTTTCATCTGTACATGGATTTAAATGACCAACAAACACTGTAGCTTTAGGGTCTCCAACAACCAATTTGTTTGGTTTATATTCAGCCTGAAAAACAAATGGATTATAATAAGTATTTTTACTTCTGTTACATAATAAATCAATTTAAATTAAATAATAATAAATTAATACAAATTATATCACACATGAAACATCTTGCAAGAAAATGGAAATGCAAAGACAATAAAATAATGCATTCCACAATTTATTTTTTTATTACATAACCAAGGTTAATAATAATAAAGAAAACTTTTAAAATTTACTATGTTTATTAACTATTTTTTCCCAAAACAATAAAAGAATGCAATTCTAAATTTTATTTTTTATTATATGCCCACGGCTAATAATGTGGGATAGCCCAATCTCTAGATGGTACCACAGACAATGAAGTCACTACACTAGAAGCTATATTCATTAAGAAGGACTATTTTTTACAATAACTATTATTACGAGAATAACGTTAGCTAGACTGTTCTTTTGTGAAATGATTTGTTTGATCCTCCTAATTTTTTCTTCTTTAATCTTTCTGTAACTGTCTTACCTCTAAATATTTATTGAAAACTATTAAAAAGTTAAAAGCTGCTCTTTCTTCTGTTTAACATTCTGAAAGACTTCTGCTCTGAAATCACAATAATAATAGAACAAATGCTGTACCAGCAGAATGTTTTCCACTGCTTATGGAACTAATACAATTGACACACCACTAGACAATTCAGATTTCACTCCCCACTAACTAATCTGATTCTTCTTAGTCACCCCGTAAAAAAATATTGGCCCTTCCCAATTCAGTAAACTCATGTCTGATGGGTATATTGATTACTAATTAGAGAACACAAGAAGAATAGCTCCATTTGCTTGGTTTGGTTTTTTGCCGCAAGAGCCATTTGTTGGCTATACTGCACCAGACTAAATGTCATATTTATGCATATCTAACTCCATTGGCAGCCCAAGGGATCTTATTTTCCAATTATTTTTGGGAAAAAGGGGGGGGAGGACCATTTTTTTCTTCTGTTTAATCATTAAAATTCCCATTTAAAGGGAGATGTTTCTGATTTTCTATAACCTGTAATTGACAGGTCAAAGTCATAAACACGATAGGGCCCAATTTTATGCCTTCCAAGGGCAATTAAAATTTATTATATCAACATCTCTAATATGCTTAAGTTATTCATTTTATGAGTTTAAAAAACTTTACCAAACACAAGGAAAAAAGTTATAATGAAAAAAACCATCATAAAAAAGACTAAATTACTGTGAAAAGCAAACCTAACCATGAATTCAAAATCAAAGGTACTATAAGATGTTAAAAAATTAAGTATAGTGGACTCCAATTATCTGATAGAAAGAAGCCAGATAAGGAAAAAGCCAGACAGACCAGAGTTCTAAAAATGCTCACTTCCTACCTCTAATTTATATTTTCTGACCTCTTAGTGCCTACATTCCAGTATTTATAAAAGTTAATTATGTACTGTACATTTCAGAAACAAATGACAGAAACAAGAAGTCAAAAAATGAATATTGTACACATTTTTAAAGATGCATTTACAGAAAACATAAAATCATATATACTGTTTAGTATGAATACTTACACTCTTAAAATAAACAAAACAACAATGTAGGTTTAATTCTCACAAAAATGACTTAAACTTATTTTACTGTTGATTTATAAATAATTGCACTAATGTGAAAAAGAAGGAGTAAGCTGAAAGAGTCAAAACGTAGCATGTCTAATCTTCTGTTATATGCAGGGTGCATAGGAGGATTGCATTTTATTGACTGCTAGCAACACCCTATTAAAGTAAATTATTCCTCACTTTACAACGAAGATTTTTTTTCTAGGCCAGGCAATCAACAGTCTATAATATATAAATTTCAATTTAAAAAAGTTTGGGCATAAGAAAAAGGTAATGGTAGGTTTTAAAAAGGTTTTTAACAATTCAAAAAAAAAAATGTTTTTTATGGAGCAAAATCTGAAAATTGTAAGAATACATTCAATAAACTATCATTAAAAATATATAAAAAAAATATAACATTTATAAAAATATACTTACAAACCGAAATACTTAAAATGTATCCTATTGTTAACAATACAAGAAATTTTATTTATGAATAGAAGATCATTTTTGCATATTAGTCTTTATTTATTTTAGTATAAATAAATTTCATGTAAAAATATTTGTTGTTAAATTATGATTTTTATAATGAAGTATCCATGTCATTTTCCTAATACAATAGAAATTATAAACTATTTATAAAGAAATATTGACATACTTGCATGGCACGAATAATTCCATGATCATGAGGAATAGTATCTGTACCATCAATACTACCAGCTTTAAGAGGATCGTAAGTACGAGGAACAGGTTCCCATGAATGGGATGTCATATTCAAATTCCTGAAAAAAGAAATAATAATATTAAGTCATTTAAAAAAACAAGCTGATCATAAGATTTAACTGTCAGTTACTGCTCTAGATTTATAAACTTACAAATGCTATATATCCATAAACACTTTTCTTTGATCTGCTAGAGGATTTCTAAAACTTTTCCCACTATCAATTGTATTTCAGCTTCAGAAATATTTTGAAACCCCATTTTATGATTAAAAATATTTTTGCAACCACAGGTGTGCAAGTGTATAAGCAGGAAAAACAGACAGAAAATCCATGATAAATTACTGACAAAACTAAACAAAATTTAGTTAAATGGATCTTTTAACAAAATTTTAGTGAAATATTTTCAATTAAAATGGCTTTCTAATATAGAAGATATTGACAGGGACACATGCTGTGAATATTTTGACTGTTCCATTGTTCGTGGCCACAAAAGAAGTGAGTATTGGTGTCAGGAGTCATAATTTAAAAATGCAAGGCCTAATGCATCTTATTTTTTTTTTTATAAATCTTTGTTGTTTCTTTCCTCTTATGGATCCTTCATAGTGATAATTTTATGCAAAAATCATAAACATGTTGGGCTGTTGTATTATTTCTTTTTTCATGATTTTTAATAAATCTTCACCATTAGTTCACTGCTTTTTGTTTTTAATTGATTACCACATATAGCTTCATTTTAAGATAGAAAATATGAATTTTTAAATCAAAAAGGTACTTTTCCGTTAGCCGGGCGCAAGCGAAAAATCGCCAAATAATGTAGAATTCCGCCAAATTTTGGTGACATTTGCACCCGCCAACTTGGTTCGCAATTGGCGACATTTGCGCCTGGCTAACGGAAAAGTACCATCAAAGATTATTTATGGTATTCTCACATAACTCTATTAGAATAATAATTAATACATAACTAAATTACTAAGTTATACGTATCTAACACACTAAAGAGATTTCATAGAATAATTTACTTTTCATTTAATATAAACAATAATTTAATAACTAAATTAAAAACTCTTTAATATCTAACAATTTCTTTATTAATAACTAGCTGATATACCCAGCGTTGCTGGGGATAAAAATATTTTCAAGTCCAAGTATTTTTAACACTTTCAATTTAATAAAAGAGTTTTTCGCATAAGCGTCTTTTGTTGATTTTCGTTAATCCGCTGACCCTTTTTGAGCAGCAGTGAAATACCCTTCTTCTTTTTCT
>BGPR01006488.1:0-30834 GCA_013235015.1 Araneus ventricosus
GATTAAATACTTACTACTTCAGTCAATGTCTACAGAAAAGTCTAGAATGAGGAAGAATAGTATTATTCTTTATTATGGAAAATGTCTAGAGAAACGAATATTCTATCTCCTTTTCACTTGTATAAAGTATTCTAAGTTGATAAACAAACTCTTCCAGAAGTTTCTACGAATTTTGGATTCTCTGAGTGCGGAAAAACCATTTTGGAATTAATTCCATGAATGTGTGAAGACAAACTCTAATACACAACGAACCAGATGGAAAAAAATTTTCATATGGTTTTTATATTGATTCGGATTAATTCTTTTGACTATTTACCTTAATTTATTCATGTAATTTTTTTTGTTTAGACGGCTATACGTAGTATTATTTTTCTTTGTTTTTTAAATTAGTGAAGTGTGAAGAAATTGTGTGAAGAAAAACTTTAAAATACAACGAACCAGATGGAAACATTTTTGCATATGTGGTCTTTATATTGATTCGTATTAATTCTTTTGACTGATTTAACTTATTTTATTCATGTAATTTTTTTTCATTAGATGGTTATACGTAGTATTATTTTTCTATGTTTTTTAATTAGTTTTTATGAATATAAATGTTGTTTGTACTCTATTTTTTTTTAATTTGTTAATTTTTCTGTGTTAGCCATTTTGGTAAATTTATTATGTACTTAAGAAACATTTTAATTTAAATTATTGTCAAATTGGCTGTTTAATTGATATTTGGTACTTGATTGTTATACTTGATGTATCTTAGATGTTCTTCCTTTTAGTAATCTACGGGACCCTTGGGTACCTTTGTCACGACAAGCGTACTTCGCAGTGGCCTATCTTGTCATCAGGGAGGATCATCAATTAGGCAGTGTAGGCAACTGCCAAGTTTTGCCGCTGTCTTTTATAGACGGTATTTTCAGAGTAATTTAATTTTGTAATTTCATTTGCTTTACGAGAGCAAGTTGTACTCGATCTCATACAAATTAAAATCAAGTATTTGAATTTCAGAACATTATTCTTACAATTTTTTTTTCGTGTTTGCGGTTCAGTGTTCTTCTTTTTGCAGTTGGCTTTTGACTTATTTTAAGAATATCTTAAGAACTAATCAATTCTGAAAGTTGAAGATAGCCCAGTTGACTTAGAACTGTACCCCAGAATGTCATGCGCAAATTTTATGTTGCTGTTGTTTAGGGGGAGTTCTTGTGACGAGTGTTGCCATATTGGCCTTTTTGAGGCCAAATTATGGAAATTTGGCCTTTTTGCAAAACCCTTGGACTTAGGAATTTTCAATGGGCCTTAAATTAATTTTTGGCCTTTTTTGGCTTTATTTTCGTTAATGACTTTTAGAACAATTTTTAATTACTTATTCTATTGTTTTTAATAAATTTTTGATATTACGCATTTCAAATGATATATAATGAGCTGCCAAACGAAATAGCTCCTGAATACAACAAGGATGTTTTAAATTTCTTTCACTTAAATTTTAGTTTAATAATAGAACATTGAACATATGCCTATTAAGTGGGATTCGTTTTTGTTAGGCACAGGAAGCGAGTATGGCAATATCACTTGTTAGTCTCGTCAAGTAGAGACAGTCAGCTTGAGTAACACTAGTTATGAAGAGCTGCTGCATAATAAGCTAAAAGCTTCCTGGCTTATTGCATGCAGTGGAATTTCTATGAGATGGAGCATTTCAGAAATGATGAATCGTATAAGTTAAAAGAGACATTTATTTAGACGCCCACATTTAAGAACATATTTACAGATCACATTTCCATTTAACAAGGTTGATACTCGTCCTGCATCTTATAGGTACAGCAACAGCTTACATGGCACTGAAGTCTCTCCGAGGAGAAAATGCTTAGAGGACCTCCTTCTCTCTCTCTTTCTAAATGACACAGTAGAGACAAGCATATATACTCTGCTAATAATCAGATTTACATATCAGCTACGGGAATCGGATAGACAACGTCATACGATTCCGATTAAATAGCTGCTACATATGGATGTCAAGTGAAGTACTAGCTCAAAGAAATGACGTAAAAATCTTAAAGAAAGAATGCTTCGGATCTTAGAGTAAAGGTACGAGAGACAATTATAAAAAGATGCAAGCTTCTTTGCTTAAAATGCTGAATTGCCTGACAGTTTTCATGAATGATAGCTGTTTTTCTAATAGCAAATGACGTTTTCAATCAATTTGTCAAATTTGGCTTTTTTTAGGCTTATTTTTAAGAAGGTTTGGCCTTATTTTGCTATTTTGAACTAACAATTCTGTTTGTGACAGACATACAAACACATGCATTCTGCTTTATATTATAGACTTTATTCAACGTTTAAAAGTAACACATTTCTCTCGCAAAGATTTCAAGCTGAGTTTTCCTAAATAGGGAAGGGAAAAACCTACCGCTTTTAACCGAAAAACTTTTTTTTGTTTCGGTTAACCGGTTTTTTTCGGTTATTTTTTTGTCCTGTTATAACCGGTTATTTTTTTAAAATCCAATAACCGGGTAAAATAATCGGATCGCAAGATAGGCTCCATTTTAGGTTCGATTAAATTAAAATTTACCAAATTATGATGCTTTGAATTTCATTATCTTAGGCCAATCAACGACAACCGCTTCGCCGAGGCGTCTGTTTGTTGGCGGATTACTGAAAGAGTCTTTATAAACAGATAAATATTTGCCAATAGATTTATTTCCTGTAAAAACAATATTAATAAAAAATTTTGTCTATAAACGACATTTGTTTTTTTAAATAAGAAAACCGGTTATTTCAAAAACCTGTTATTTTCAGTGGTTATAAGGTTAAGGAGGTTAAACCGGAGGTGAAGTCGGTTATTTTCGCAATAACCGCCATTCCTATTCCTAAAGGAATAGCTAAAATATTTAGCAACTCCAGGCAACCGACAGTCACGTGGCTAAATTGAGTTCCACCGTGATTTGTGTTCCGAATAGTTTATCAATCTATAAGATGCAGTTAAGTTAAAATTAGAAATGAAGCGCAAACTCGAATCCGCAGTTATAAAGGAAATTAAAACAGCATTAAAAAATCGTATTTTGTATGCACACTTTGCTTCGTGAAAAACTAGCGGGAGTGGCCTCGCCTAAACTTTCTCGTATACTTTCCCAAAAAGGTGCTGTTTCCTCTCCCACCGCGTGGATAAATTAGAAGACCACATACCAAATTTCAATTATCTAATGTAAGTTACTAAAAGATTTGCACACATCTAAGCAGCCTTTTAGCTTGCCAGCAATATCTCCAATCTGATTGTTACAAATTTACTACCGATAGTTGTAGTTGAAAATATCATGCGCATTGGCAGAGTGCTTAAGAAATTAAAAAAGCATGTAAAACACAACTGATGAATCAGTTGACACTAATTTTGGTTTTTTACTTTATAACTTTACTTTTAACAACTACTCTCGTTCTGTCAGAGTAAAAATATTGCAAAATCCACTCAGAAAAAAATGCATTACGAAATATACAAAATAAAACTAACCGCAATCAAATATGCAAATCTTGAAAATGTTTCGGCGTGAATGAAAAATTAAAAGAAAACACTCCATAATTCATTCACTTTTATTTGAGAAGAATTTGGCAGTGAGCCAAGATGACCGTATTACGGGAACAGAGGTAACCAATACGCATGCGTGTGGAGATTCTCTTGAAAAGTAAATTATACGGACCGACAAACAGTCAACCCTTTGACGGATTTGGCCCAAAATTTTATACGGACCTACATTCATAACGATAAAACTGTGTATAAAATTTTATCCATCTGATCCATCTTTATCCATCATTTTCGCATGACCTCGAACATACAGACAGACTGACTTCTCGTTGACGGATTTTGTCCAAAATTTGACAGAGACCTACAAATTATGTTTAAATACCACATACCAAGTTTCATCCCGTAGCTCTAATAGTTTTCGAGTTATCTTGTTCACAGACACACAGACAGACATAATTCCAAAATTGTGTTTTTCGGACTCAGGGAGGTCTAAAACGTGGAGATTCGTCAAAATCTCGAGTTCGAATTTTTTGACGATTACAATACTTTCTCTTTGTATACTTCGTATACGAGAAAGTAAAAAGGGGGGAAGAAACAGATGCGACAATGAACGACCCATGAGGAAAAAATTATCAAACGAAGCAAAATTTCGTGCTTTTAATGTTCAGAAAAGGAAATCATTAAACTGAGTGATTTATTAGGCAATGAAGGTGACTCGTGACCTTCATAAAATCTGTTATCTAACATGAAATTCGTTTGAAAGTGTAATTAGATAAATTATTTTTCTCCGAGTAACTTCCAACGAGGAGGAAAATTAATTTTAAAGGTCGGTCGCAGGCGACGTCTCGAAAGGAAGTACAGCAAGATCAACCTTCGCTTGTACTTCGACAAAGAATATCACAAAGCGAGATTAAAAGTGATTATGCCCCTGCCATTTTATCCAATGGGTTAAATGGGCTGTAGCCACAGGGGTGTAGTGGAGCCGGGACACCATTCAGTGCTTTTTTTTACGAGAAATAAATAAAAAAAAATTGAAAACGTTCTTAAAATAGCGCGATTTTTGTCACTCAGGGTAGAGCGTTCTGGTACTGCTTTTAGAACGACCCGGCAGCATATTTACAAACCCTGCACCTGATAGAACTGTGGCAGGAAATCGGACAATATGATTGGCTCGCTTCGCCGAGAGCCGATGACGTCGTTCTTTGCTCTCGTGAGTGTACTTTTCATCAGCATAATTTCTTACAGTGTGGGATGTTTTATTTTTTATGATATTTTGAAAAATAATTTCATTTAGAAAAATATTACAACCCACGGAAGAATTTTTTCTGTGCTCAACTGTGGGAAAGCGGAGAAGAAAAGTAGGACGACTCTTGTTTTGTTATGATTGCCGTACGTTTCGTGCGAGAGCTGAAAACGACGCCATTGCTCCTCGTAGCCAATGATATTGACTGATTTCCTGCCTCAGTTCTATCAGGGTAGGGTTTGTAAATATGCGTCCCGGCACTGCTTACTTTGCGACTACACCACTGAGTATCCAGTTCAGGGTTGCCAGATCAAAATAAGGCCAAATTTGACAAATTGATTGAAAACGTCATTTGCTATTAGAAAAAATAGCTATCCTTCATGAAAACGAATCCCACTGGATAGGCATATGTTCAATGTTCTATTATACTAAAATTTAAGTGAAAGAAATTTAAAACATCCTTGTTCGATTCAGGAGCTATTTCGTTTGACAGCTCATTTGAAATGTGTAATATTAAATTAAAAAAACAATAGAATAAGTAATTAAAAATTGTTCTAGAAGTAATTAACGAAAATAAAGCCAAAAAAGGCCAAAAATGAATTTAAGGCCAAATGAAAATTCCTAAGGTCAAGGGCTTTGAAAAAAGGCCAAATTTCCATAATTTGGCTTTAAAAAGGCCAATATGGCAACCCTGATCCAGTTATTCATGTTGAGGTTTTGTTTGGGATATACAGCGGCAAAGAAAACGTATTAAATTCCATGTTTTTATTGTTGTTGCTCTCAACATTTACTTAAAATAAGAGCCTAATTTTGTGGAAAGATTGCCATAATTATTTTTTATCGCCCTTTTAGGCTTTTTGCGTACTTAAGAAAGAACTGATTCGAACTTGGCGCTTGATGTGGAATCCAATTGGATTTGGCAGTCGCTTAAATTGGAAGGTCACTTGGAAACGGAAGTGAACCTCATCACGGAAGTTCTGTGAAATCAAAATAAACAAATCAGAAAACTCGTCCATAGAAGTACTTCATTTTTTCCTTTCTTTTTCAGTGGGGCCGGAACGCATAGAAACGGCGTTGGCACTGCTTTTCTTTAAAAGAGAAATAAATAATAAAAAATTGTGAAAACGTCCTTAAAACAGCGTGATTTTTGTCACCTGGGTTAGAGCGTTCCGGTACTGCTCTCAGAACGTCCCGGCACTGCCTGCTTTGCGACATTGGTCCAAGGCTGCCTTAAAATTTACGTTACTGATTTTATTTTAATTTTGAGTAAAAATATTTGTTTAACTATAGTTTTAGATACGTTAAAAATAAAAATATAATTAGGATTTGTAACAGACAGCATCGATGTTGTAATGTTATATAAACATTACTTCCGCTCGAAGACTTGTGCCCGTCTAAAACGGGCTTTGAACCCACCAACAATATCTCACAGTGGCGAATCCGGGGGGGGGGGACTATCGGGCTACAGCCCCCCAGACCCAAGCCAGAATTCTTGATTTCATTTAAAATAATTACAACTGTTTTTTCTTAATTTCCCTCTTTTTAAAAAGTAATAAAAACGTTTGAACATTGCTTTCTGGCTATACAGGCTCGAAAATTTTCCTACTTTTGTAGTCATTCCCCTTGTATTTGTAGTTTTGACGCGGTCGAAGATATTTTTTGGCTAGTTATTTCATTGTAATTTTTATTAAATTACGAAAGTATTGTGTTGTTCTTTCTGATTCTTATTGTCAGGTAAGTAAAGTCTATAAAGTTAAACAGTTTTGGTTGACTATAGCCTTGAGGTTTGATATTCGTCACGACGATACAAAATTTTTATGCCCTCAGGTCCCCCCCGACCCGAATCCTAGATATATCTGATATCTCGGGTATGATTGTCACAGATTTACTAACGAAAGTTGTAGTGGAAACAACTTTCCATTCATCCATCTAGCTTGTTTCCAACAACTTGTTCCATTACGACAATGCCAAGCCTCATACACCTCGATTAACTCAGAAGGAAATTGAAGGGTTTCGGTGAAAACTTCTTAAACATCCGCCTCAAGCAATAGCCAAGACTTAGCTCTAAGTGATTATCACTTGTTTGTTCCGCATAAATTGCACCTTGGCGGCATAGCAAGCGTTTCTCGACTGATGCAGAGCTGAAAGTGCGATGCATAAGTGGCTGAAACAGCAGCGCAAAGACTTGTGGACCACCAACGGAAAAGTCAGAAGAAACGGCTGTCATCGCTATAAATATCAGCGCAGAAACAACCAGAGAGAGAGAGACAACGAGCAACGACGTTTAACGATGGTGAAGAAGACGAGCCATCCCGGCCATAAAACGACGACGATGGGGCCATCCAAAGCCTATAAAAGGAAGAACTAAACTACGTGTCTTAATAACTGTACATAACACCACAGCATACCCCCGAACTCGGCGCCTAAACGGCACCCTGTCGGTTGGATGAGTATGTGTGAAACTTTATTGAAAAGCAAGAAAAAATTACAACTTTAGGATATAAATACACTTGAAAGGGAACATAATTATACATGAACAAAGAAGAATAAAAAACACATTGAGGATTACAATCCGAGTATTATAATAGAAATTTACAAGGTGAGTTATCAAATTTGAGTGCAGTGAAAGGGTTGAATGTTTCATTTAGTTACATTTTTTCATGAAGTTGCAGCTCCATGATTCGGGGCTGATAGTGGTGTTCGATGCGACGAAAAAGAAGAATTGAATGACGTATTACACCGGTTATATTAATGGAAATTGTCGCAACCATCCTAAAAATCGTGGGACTGTTTTTTTTGTTCTGTCTTGTTATTTATACCGAGGGATCGCTGGAATTGTTACTCAAGGGTTGGCAGTGATGTGAAGGGTGAATTTTTCGAATGAATTACGGAAGAAATGGTGGTGGCTGGTTGCTGTTTTTAAGCTAGTGTGCTCTGCTGCTCAACTGGGAATTCTTCGGACTTCTGGTTCTAGGAAGTGAATTTTTGGAAGTATCTATTTCTAGGCAGGAGTATGTGACGGTGTTGTATTTTGACTTTTAATTAGGTCTTCGTTAGTCGCCAAGAATGTGATTAAATTATCTATATTTCGTCTTGAGAGTTTACTGGATAGGAGGCTCTTCCTCCAATGAGCTATGAATTGTGGGCTTGGTTCCTTGTGGTGATAAGATAAGGTAAGTGGACATCTCGTTGCATAGTGAAGGGGATTTCCTATTTCCCCACATCAACTTTATTGTAAATACTTCATAAATATAGTAAATCATGCAACCTCGATTATCACAGATATTATAGAAACTAGAAAATCTCCCGTCATGGTATGACGAGTGCACATTGCCTCTTCATTCTAGAGATTTCCCTTCAAATTTGACGCGTTTAAATAGATATATATGCGAGAGAAGTGTTTAACATTGATTGAAAACAAATAAAATAAACATACTTTTTTGACAGGAAATATTTTTTATTTATTAAATTATTAAATTATGAAAGAGTCGCAGTGAACTGATGATAATATCTTGGTGTCGAGACTAGAGAGTTTCATGTGCAAAATCGATTTCTCCCATGATGCGCCGTTTATAGATGCCATATATGCAACATAAGTTGAGGGTCCAAAGTTATTTTATGACAGGAAATATTTTTTTATTTACATATTTCTTTATTCCAAAAACCTCTCGGTAAACAACATTCCGTGTGAAGTATTTTTCGTTGTATAACAATCTTCCTTGTACTTCAGATGTCTAATCAAAACAAAGCACTTATGAGGTTGTCAAACGATGCCAAAAAATATTATCCGATTATATCATCACGATTGCAATAAATAATCAGACGCATCGTGGCGTCCAAACTATATCACGCGCATGATATACCACTGACGTGATTTACTACTTTCAATTAAAAAACGGAAATCAATTTCAAATATAGGATTAATACAATTTAAAATCTCTCGGGAACTATTGATCATAGCGAGATAAATTTCATATCAATGGATAGCAAATTTTCTTTCACTATTTTAGAGCTATTAAATTTGAAACTAGAAGAACGATAATTACTTTTTTAAATTTAAAATTATTGAAATTTAGGTGCTCTAACAACGAAATAATGCTGTTTAACGTCTCACAGTGCTATGGCGCGAATTTTACTGTTGGTGATGTCAGAGCGTTACCGGATCAGTGAGAGACAGATCTGGGATACTATATTAATGATGTACCGAGTTACCATTTCAACGGAACCCACATAAATCCCAGTGGCGTACCTGCAACTTTTGCGTCCGGGGCGAACTTTCATTATGCCACCCTTCTGTACAAGTTTTATAAATCTCAACATAAAAAAATAAATTCCAGGGGGGGGGGAATTGATTTAATAACGCAATTCGTCGTTTGACGCCCTCTATCTCTGCAGATAGGTTTGCGAAATCGCATTTCCAACATCCATCTTTCTTTTACATACCGGCAATTTACCGAAAAAAGGGCGAAAAATACGAATTAATTAGAATAGATATTATTTTTATGTTCATGAGGATTGAACTAGTTTCGCTGCTCTTCTTAAACAGGCCATTCACATCTCTTCGAAAATGGAATTTTTGGAACACGGGAAGGAAAAAGCAATCGTCAGTAGCCATCTTTTTCCCATGACGCCTCTCTGTCATTCTAGTCTGTGTGCTTGTATCGTGATGTTGTTCTCTGTCTTGTCTTGTGTCCTGTAACTTTAATGTTCTGTGCTGCGGAACGTAGCCTAATAAAAAATGGTTCCTAAAATTGAATGGATTCTTCAGCAGCACTACACAAAAACTTGAGTCTCGTCCCTCTATAAGTTTTAAAAACCGATGGAAATTGGCATAGCGGAATGGCAAAGCTGGTATCAGTGGCGAATCCAGGGGGGGCTATCGGGGTACAGCCCCCCCCCCCCAGAGCCAAGCCAGAATTCTTGGTTTTATTTAACATCATTACAAATGTTTTTTCTTAATTTCCCTCTTTTTAAAAAATAATAAAAACATTTCAACATTACTTTCTGGCTTGAAAATTTTCCTAATTTTGTAGTCATTCTAATCGTACTTGTAGCTTTGATGCGGTCGAAGACACTTTTTGGCTAGTTATTTCATTGTAATTTTTATTAAATTATCGAAAGTATTGTGTTGTTTTTTTATGATTCTTATTGTCAGGTGAGTAAAGTCTGTCAAGTTAAAGTGTTTTGGTTTACTTTAGCCTTGAGGTTTGACATTCATCACAACGATACAAAGTTTTTATGACCTCAGCCCCCCCCCCAGACCCGAATCCTAGATTCGCCACTGGCTGGTATTCAAACAAACTCAAAATCCCACACTTCATGCGCCGATTCAGATTTGGGGCCTCGAGCGAGGGTAGCGGTAAGATCAAAGGGTCTGCCTAGATTGGCACCTCGCTTCGAGGCTAGATTATGTTGAAAGTAAAATCGGATATCCGCCGGGAGGGGGGAGAAATGCGGCGGTATCGCACTTTGGAACCTCAAGTGAATGACGTGCCTGATTTTTCGACTTGAATGGGTGGAAGAAAAACAGGCTTGGGACAAACGGAATGAATTGGAGTACAGATGAATTGTCGGCTTTAGTAATAAAATTGTTTTCCTGCATGCCTGATTTTGCCGCCCCCCATAGATACGCCACTGATAAAGCCTGATTACCCACAGACTTTTATGCAGCAGGTAGGGGGAGTTGGGGTAGATTGATACTCGGGAACATTGATAGAGTTCTTAAATTTTGATGATTGGAATGGCTCAAGATGTTCATATCCCCTCATATATATGCCACTGTAACACTTAGTACATTTTCCGGTCATGTTAAGTCAAAAGTTAATTTACAAATGAGTCAAACCTCTAATCTTGTAGTCAAAGTAAATTTTATTCTAAGTACGTGTTGTGAGATTTCTTTCACTAATTACGTTTTCCTCCCATGGAATCTACTCCAAAGATAGGAAAAAACATTTATTTTTCTCAACTATATTAAGTTTTGAGATTTTTTACCGTTGATTTTGCATGACCATTTGTTTTAAGTAAAAAAAGTCTCTTGGGCAGATTGATACAGTTGACTCCGGGGCACATTGATACGCATCTGCTGTGTGTATCAATGCGACTTAGCAGCAACTACTTTGCAAAATCGTCTTTAGAAATGGAAAAAACGTAAAAATGAACTATCTAAGAGAAACATGCAATCAAGAATTTGCTTAAAGTAGGAAAACATTTTGAATATCATTTCAAAAATAAAAAAGAATTGTTGCAAATTAAGTTTAAAATACTTTTTTACGAATTTATTAAAATTGGAGAGAAAAATTGTACGGAAATTTAATTGATACCATCAAAAAGATAATTTTTTGCATTTTTAGATGGTGTGAAAATTATTTTTGTGCTAACTTTTTTTTGTAAGTCATGAAGGAAGAACGAGAAAATTTCCCTTAATTTTCAGTTCATTAAAATTTCAAAAAACGGCTTCGAGGCACACATTCTCTCCCTCCAAAGTATATTTACACACACAGACACGCATTCTCCTGTATATTTGTAGAAATAAATTATTTTCTGAGGCATTATTGCTTCATTTTTCCAGTCTCATTAAAAGTGTTGAATTTTGGTTAAAATAAAAGGTTGTTACTTTGTTAATCTTTTAAACCTTGATTTGGAATATAAAATTTATTTATAAAACACCTTTTGTTTTAATCCCAGACCTATTAACCATCATTATTTTCGATATGTCCGTGTGTATCAATGTACCCCTTGCATGGAGCAGATTGACAAATCCATTTTTAGGGAAAAAGTGTAATGAATATTTTATTATTTCCTTTATGACCAAAATTCGACTGAAATCCTATATTAGATTAACAAATGCATAAATATAGTGTCTTAGTTCTAATTATTTCCATTGGTAAAATCATTTTTTAGCTTTCCAAAAAAACTGTATCGATGTTCCCGTGTTCCCCCATTGGAAAACTCATAAAGTGATGGGATAAACGTATGAATGCAAATGGCGTTCATACATTTATCCCATCATAAGTAACATGCTTTTCAAGTAAATATCTTAGTTTACCCTTTTTTAATTGGCTTTTGTAGCCTACTTATTGACTTTCCCTCGTAATTTCAGGCGGTGCTGCAGTTTTACAGCCTTAATGGGCGAACCCCAATGAGTGCAGTATTCTGAAGTCTAACTTCCTTTTGATATCCAATCCCCTATACTTTACCCTTTTGGTATCCAATTCCCTATACTTTTCCCTTTCACTTTCGCATAGCGAAGTAAAAAGTGTTGTAATCGTCAAAATATTTTTCCTCGGGATTTTGATGAATCTCCTGAGTCTCAAAAAGCCATTTTTGGAATTATGTCTGTCTGTCTGTGGACACGGTCACTCAGTAACGCAAAGACAGTGGCGGCTCATCCATCAGGCTGCGCAGCTGCAGTCCTTATCTGAAATTATTTTAAAAGCTTTTATTTTCGTTTTTATTCTAATTGGCTTACTTTTCCACTTTGAGAGTTCAATGTTCAACGAAAATGAAAAATAATAAAAAACACACAAGGAAGACGGAAAATCAATCAAGAATTAAGAGACAGAGAGAGGGCAAAGCTGCATAGAGTTAGCCCAAATTTTTTAAATCAAAATTCGCGCGCTGAGCAACGCGGAGCGCTTAGTCGGGAGAAAAAACAACCCTTTCTCCCTTTGAAATTAGATGCACTTGAGCTGCGATTTTCACAGCTCTCTTTCGGCGCGACTTCCTCATTTGGCTTTTTTTCGTTTTCCCTCAGTAGTCCAGTCATGTTGTAATTTTTTAAATCAAACTCTGAAGGAGTTATAATTTTTTGCTTCTTTATGTTTTTGGGGATGCTGATTACGAATCTGAAGTTTGCCACCGAAATTCTTGTTGCTTTTTTAGTTATAACCAAAAAACATGAAAAATTTTTTTCGTCAATTTTTTACTACAAGTCAACACAAAAACTATAAATTTTTAATATATCATCATTATATACCAGAACAATCAGCACAAAATTTCCTACAATTTCGGTCTATACAACTTTTGCAGCACTGCTTGATTCCGAGGTGACGAGCCGCCACTGCGCAAAGAGTTAGAGTCATGAAATTTGGTATGTGGCTTTGACACTACAATTGCATATCTCCATAAAATTTTCGAAGTGAAATCCGTCTTTCAGACCCTCCATGGCCATGAGAACACCATGAACGCTAAAATGCTAACAGCTAGATCAATGAAATTTAGCATGAAGTTTTATCATCAGAGTTGCAGATCTATATCGAATTTTGGACCCAACTAGTGGAAAGGAAGACACCCGAAATTCATCTCGGTTTTCTATGCTCTAATGTATAAAACGCAAACAACAAGAACATGCAAATGCTAATATGTTGATATACGAGAGGACAATACTGGCGTAGCAACAATTTCTGTGGCCCGGGGTGAATTAGTGGCCCGGTGTCAGCTTAGGCCATTAAGTCGGTGTGTAGGTATAGTGAAAAGGTTATGCGCTACTCGATGAGACAACTTACAACGCCATCTATCGGCAAATTGTGGAATTAGCGGTCCTATCTCGTAAACGGTGAAAGATACGAGAAAAAAGTTACTTAGAAAGTCTCGATTTAGTACGAAAAGATACCTTGCGCACATTAATACTCAAAACAAAATGCAAAAAATTTACATTTGTTTGGTCACGATTTCGAAAATTGTCATGTCATAAAGAGTGGAAGAAAGAAACTAAGACAGCTCCCTGTCTTCTGGATCATTTATTTATATTGCTCAAAATGCTCTCCGTTAGCCACTATACACATTTGCACTCTGGAATGGATTTCTCGCTGCACTTCGTGCAACATGGCGCTATAGTGTTGAAAATCACAATCAAACAAATGTACATTTTTTACATTCTGTTTTGAGTATTAATATTCGCAATGTATCTTTTCGTACTAAATCGAGAGTTCTCTACAAATTTCTGATTGACTTTTTTCTCGTATCTTTCACCTTTTAAGAGATAGGATCGCTAATTCCAAAATTTGCCGATAGATGGCGTTGTAAGTTATCTCATCGAGTAGCGCACAGCCATCTTACTATACCTAGACACCAACTTTATGGCCTAAGCTGTCACCGTTTAAAAGTTAAGGGGGGTGCAACGGATATAGGTGGGAATCCTGTATACCTCAAAATAGAAAATAAATTCCAGGAAAAAAAGCATTTTAATAGTAAAGTAAATCGTAGTTTGCAGTTCTCGATCTCTGCAGATAAGGTGTGAAATCGCGCGTCCATAACTAGTCTTTCATTCACATATCGGCAATTTACCGACAAAAGGTGAAAAATACGATTTAGTGGTCTATTCTGGTACCCCCGATTGGGAGTTGGGTTCCGCACGTTAACAACTGAACCCAACCCAACCGGGGGTACCAGAATAGACCCCTTAATTGCAATACGTTGCTTCTTTTCTTTACTTTTTATTCATAACAAATGAGCTAGAGCCACTGCTCTTCTCAGTCACAAAACAACAGGGGGTCCGAGAATTGTTAGACCCATTTCAAAAATTAATAACAAAAAAATATCTAATAATGCTGCAACTGCATTTTTTTAAATGAGAGAGCAAATAAAAATGTTTTTTTTTCAGATAGGCGGCGTACCATTTCGACGTTCTAAATTTGACACAGCGAGATATTTCCACACTCAATGGCTACCGATCAGCAGAAGCCGATGCGCGTTTTCTAGTTTCCTTTTTTAGTTTTTCTTGAATATCTCGAAAACTATTCTGTTTTCGGATCACAATTGATCTCACAAATTAAAGAGCGTAAAATTCCCTATTTTCTTCTAGCTTTAATAGTTTCGCAGACAATGGCTCTCAAAAATGGGAGATGATTTACCACCACCTAAGACCACCGTAACAGCGTGTCACCTATCTGAAAAAAAGAAAAACATTTTAAAATGCGCTCTCATTTTTAAATAAAACCGTTGTTGTAACATTATTAGTTTTTTTTCTTCTTATTATTAATTTTTGAAATGGGTCCAACAATTCTCGGGCACCCTTTATTTTCCTTCGTACCCGATTTTAGCGCCCCTTCGAAGTGCCTCCAGGGGAGAAATGTCCCCTGCGGATCCTTCCACATCCCGGTGAGCCAAAAACTGTCGGCTTATCGAAGAATTCAGAGAGATTCTCTATTCTAGTTGGTACAGGTTAATGTGCTGTCCGCTGGATACCGCGAATCTGCTTCGAACTTGAAAGATTATATTTAGATAGGCGTGTGCTCCTTGATTTTTTTTTTTGCCTTTCCTATTGTAATTATGGAGTAGACAGAACTAAACATATTAATATAAATACAATACAGAAATTAGCCTTCTTTCGTATCCGAACCACAACGACCGTTGTAGAAAAAAGGTTCCCGACAGAAAAAGGTGAGGAAATAAAAGTGTCAGTGGCCCAATGTAAGAAAACGATTATATTCTAACCAAAATTCCTCACCAAAAATTCACCTAAAAATGATTCACCAAAGAGACCTGGTGTTAGACATTTTAATTAAGGAAAATTTCACCATGCGTAGATATTTTGTTCAAAATTTTTAATATTAAATGTTCTAATTGTGAAATTAAAATGAAACATAAAATCTATAATTAGAAAGCAAAACTAAATTGCAATTGTTATTTAATTTGTTTGATAAGATATTGTAAGATTAGTCGTTTGATAAGATATTGTAAGATTAGATTTAAAAATATGAATTTTATGCAAACTGAAATTAACGCTAAAAGGAATAATTTTTTTTCAACTCTGCTTTTGAATATTTTTTATAATAAGTGTTTTTTAATATTAAGTGTTTTGAACTAAATGTCTACGCATAGCCAAATTTTCATGTTTTCTTAATCTAAATAACTAAAACCAAGGAGACCCAAATTATAATTGTTACGATAATTGACATGAAAGTTAAAAATTAAAATTTAAAATTAGAAGGCAAAACGAAAATAAATACTTCCTTTAATGCAAATTTTATAATACTAAAAATTATTATAAATTATTATAAAAAATTATTATAAAAAAAGTAAAATAATAATAAAAGTATAAATTAGATATGCATCACTATTTAATATTTTACTTTTGTTGTTTGATAAGACTAAAAATATAAATTCGAAATAATTCTAATATTAAGCGATTTTAACTAAATGTCTACGGACATGTCCAAATTATAAATTCATCTAAATTAAAATGCCTAAACGTTAGTTTAGTTACATTTACGTCCATGTTATACGAAACACGAGGGCTATTGGGACGGACCTTGTCATTTTGAATCGTGGTCAGATGACAAGGACGGCACCTCAGCTGGTACCCCTTCCTTTGGTTTTTTTAGAGAGAAAAGGGAAGGACAAAGGGTAAAATTCTTAACAGCTTATTAAAAAAAAGAAACAAGCTCGTCTGTAATTTTGGTATTGAATAAAATTTCTATCATAACGAACGTTTTAATGTTAAATAATATTTAGAACAACGCAGCGCATTGAATTAGGATATTAGCTAAATAACGTCGAAAATAAAAGCATTACATTTTTGAAATTTTTATAACTTTTTGAAAACTCAACCATATATTATGAGTCTGAAAATGTTATTCATGTTAATGGATTTTTTACTATTAGTGATTTGTTACGAGAATAACAACTTTTTATTTATAATCAAGCAGAAAAATATTATAGAAAATTTTTGTTAAATCGTACTTGATATACAGTAAAGCACCGTTTATACATCTTTCAAGGGACTGACGAAAAATGACGAATAAATGAAAAGACGTATAAATCGAAATGAATTAAAATGCATACGAATGCATCGGGACTGGGATGAAATGACCTATAAATGTAATCGACGTATAAATGAGAAACGTATAAACGCCGCTTTACTGTACATTGTTTGACCATATCTTTCTGCATGTGTAAGAACAGAATTTCTTCTTTGCAAATCCGTTTATGGAGATGTTTGGAATCTTTTTCACTTAAATTTTGGTTTTGTAATAGAGTATTGTATATATTGTAATCTAGTAGGATTCGTTTTCAAAAAAAATCGCAATTTCCTAATGATAAAAAGCGATGAAATAAGTACTCTAATTAAATTTTCAAATTTGTCCTTTTTTGACAGTAATTTTAAGAAAGTTTTGACCCTGATTACTAAACAGAGTGGCCTACTCAAATTGGAGAGTGCTATCTGGACTGTATTTAATTACAATTACTTGTTTAATACATTGTACAAGTAAATGTCTCCGTTATGGGTTTTTAAAAAATTTTGCTGTATAATAAAGTTGTCTACTCAATTAATTCAAGCGTAAATTCAATAATTCTCTAAATTTGCATTTATTATCTTCCATGCTCTTCTTCTTGTTGAGTTCAACTTGCTTCCAAAGACCTTCTCTCAACCCCTTCATAATTTAGGGTTCTACAACGATATGTAACATTATGAAATATGCTATGTTTCTACTATGCAAATTGATATTAAGTAACTGTTAGAAGTTTTTTAATAATAAATAATAAATGTAATTTTGCAATATTATTTGCTAAATATTTTTAAAAATTATTAGCCTGAATTTATTCGTCTGAATACTCCATTCTTTTCTAAAGGTTCGATTGAATAATTGAAATCGAATCTCTTCAATTTGTTATTCAATATTTAAAACAGTAATTGAAAAAATTCTTTCGGAATTTATGAAGGAAAATGTCATGCTTAAAAATGCTTAATTAAAATACTATTTAAATTTTCAAAAAAAGGCTCCGAATTGCACATTCCCACCCTTTAAAGAATGTTTATGCTACCACAAACAAACTTGAGATATGTTACTTATATAATATGTAATGCACAATATTTTGTGTCTCGTTTTTTATTTTTGACTAGAGTAAGATTATTTCATTTAGATACTACGAGTATTTAATTTTTAGGGTTAAAGCAATTTTTAACGTCTTTTATTTATTGATTAATTTTTATTTATTTTTTAATTATTTAATTTATTATTATTTATTAATTTTTAGTGTGTTTGGAATTTTATTGGATTTGGTATGTTTTTTATGCATTATATATATATATATATAATACATACTTGATAGTATATATATATATGGGGGTAGCATATATATACACACTTACCAAATATATATACATATGTATATGTGTGTGTATATATACAAGCAACGAGTCAATATGACGTTTAGGTGAACTAAAAACTCATGCTATCTACATACTCATAAATATTATATAAAGGGGTCAATATATATATCTACGAATATGTAGGATGACATCTCCATATTGTATATATAAGGATTCATATATTCATATATAAAAATTCCCACTCGACATAGCATGCCAATATGACTCCTTCGTGAGAGGTTCTGGTCAGACCCGACATGACGATATCGGCAGTTTTCACTCTCTATAACGATGGACATCTGACCCCTGTGCTCGAGCGTTTCGAACCATTCGAGCAAGAATTATCGCCCCTCGAATATAAAGCTGAAAATAATCCCTGTCGCCAGCACCGTTAGAGGACATGGTCTGCCTCCCGACTCACAAAGATATCTCGACTAATAACTAAAATTAATTATTATCCCTCCCACAATGTGCAACTCAGAGCCGTTTTCTTAATTTTGATAAGAATTTTAATTAATTAATTAATTAAATTAATAAATCATTTAATTAATTAATTAATAAATTTAATTAATTAATAAATAAATTATTGATTATTTATTAATAATTAATAATATTAATTAATTTATAATAATAATTATTATTAATATAATAATTAATTTAATATTTTCAATTATAATAATTTTAATTAAGTATATTGAATTATTAATATTAGTTAATTAATAAATAATAATAATTAATATTAGTTTATTAATTAATAATAATTATTATTAATAATAATTTAATAATTATTAATTTTTTAATTTATAATTTAATAATCAAGAGAAATTTTTGATTTTTTCCTTTATAACTTCACAAAAGAAGTCTTTTCAATTACTTTCTTGAAGAATGAATATCAAATTGAAGAGATTCGATTGAAATTATTCCCGGCGAACAGGCTGGTTGCCGAAGACGGCGGGAACTAATAGAATTAATGATGTATTAATAATAAATAATAGAACAAATTTTATAGAAAGTTCTTTGAACACAGAAAAATATTCGATGCGAATCTGCATATGCCCCGCAAGATATTTCTTGTCCATATCACGACTAAAAAAGCTTCGCCCCTAACATTTTATGACGAAGGAAGAAAGAAAATGTTCCAAATCTCTGCAATCAAAATCTGGTTACTGCTTAAATAGTGCCAAAGTACTGAAATTTAAACCAGGTTTTAGATTCAATAATAATAATTTTTCCCGTTGCATATATTGTTGTTGTTAAAATTACTGTTTTGAAACTGAAGCCTAATGAATCTTGGAATAATGAACTTCCTCAGTAAAAATAAAACAAATGATCCACAGTTGCGATAAAAGCAGAAACATTGTTAACCCCTTTCGGTAAAATGACGAGTATAGCTCGTCATTGGATTTCATGCTATACAGCATTATTCCATGATTAAATCTTACTGGAATTGATTAACAATCTGTTTCATCTATCGGAGTAAAACAAACCGGTAACTATTCCTATTAGTAGAGTTAGTTGGCAATATTGTAAAGCCAGCGATAGGAAAAGGTTAGTTAACGTCTGATTGGCATGATTAAAGTTATTCCAGAAAAAATAAATTTTAGATGGATGTAAATCACTTATTTTAAAAGACTTTGTGATGGCATTTTCTTAACTGGGGAAAAATTTTCCAACCGATTTAATCGGTAGTTGATGAAAAATGGGCAATAATATTATCTATTTCCTAGAGAAATGGGGGAAAGCAGCAGGAGGGAAAAATCTCAACTCTACTCAACTTGGAAGAGGGGATGAAAAGGGGAGGTTGAACCCCTCTGCAGGAGTACGGCTTTGGAGGGGGGGATTCTATTGTGTTCGTTGAAGGAGGGCTCTTACTACTGCTGTGATCGCGTGCACAATTTTTCCTGCTTAACACTCTGACTCCTAAGTCGGCCGTAACCGGCCATGCGACTTCTATATTAGTGGGGCGGATTTCGGCCGGTTGCTGTTCCGAAAGGGGAGAGAAGGCAGTTGGGAGAGTGGACATTGAAGGGACCCTTAGGAGAGAGATAAGAGATGAGAGGCCTGCCATTCGTATCTCCCACCATCCGTTTTGAGGAGAAAAGGGGGAACGTGGCGGACGGATCCATTCCACAGATCAATTAGTAAGCAAACCTCCGTATACAATTGTATTCAAATTTTGAGAACTCTTAGTCAGAGGGTTAATGTGAATAATTAAAAGAAGTAGATTCCTAACATGCATTGAACAAGCGCTATTAGGTTCCCGCTTTGATGCTACCGAAGTCGTAGATGCTTTTCAAGTTTAAAAAATTGTTTATTAACCACTTCAATTGCTGCAGGCATCGCGTGCACAATCTATGCTTTTGAGATGCCTAAGGCTTCGCGTGCACAGTATATTTCAGTACTAGCTGCGTGGCCCGGCTGCATATTTACAAACCCTACCCTGATAGAACTGAGGAAGGAAATCGGCCAATACCATTGGCTACGAGGGGCAATGACGTCGTTTTCAGCTCTCGCACGTAGCGTACGGCAATCATAACAAATCAAGAGTCGTCCTACTTTTCTCCGTTTTCCCACAGTTGTGCACAGAAAACATTCTTCCGTGGGTTGTAATATTTTTAAAAATGAAATTATTTTTTAAAATATCATAAAAATTAAAACATCTCCCACTGTAAGAAATTATACTAATGAAAAGTCTAATGATAACAACTTTGTTTGAAGAGTATTAACTAAAAGGTTAGACAAATGTTGCGGGTTTTTTTTTTTATGTCATTCCAGTGAAAATAGTTCATTTGATGTTTCAAAGTCAACTAATCTAACTATAATTAATGCCAATAATAATAAAACGAAACAAGGGATAATCGCTAGACTAAATAAAATTGCTACGTAGGTGCGTATCGTAGAACAAAATTCGCGAAATCCAAGCAACGGAAGCTTAAACTAATTCAAAGTCCATATTCAATCGCTTGTTTTGTTATAATTTCCGTACGAAAGCAAAGAACGACGTCATCGGCTCTCGGCGAAGCGAGCCAATCATATTGTCCGATTTCCTGCCTCAGTTCTATCAGGGTAGGGTTTGTAAATATGCGGCCCGGCTTACACGAGATATCTCGAATAATGCACCATTCTCTGGGGGAAAGAAGTGAAGTAACGTGACGCATGCCCAACATTCTCTCCTAAATAAATAAGGAGAAAAGAGCGGTTCCAACATTTCGGGGGTTCCCAAATAGCGTACTCATTCATTCATTTTCATATTTTCGTGTACCCCTATTGACATATCCCCCACCAACCATCCGTCTATACAAAGAACTTCTTATCGATAATTTTAAGGGCTGAGGTTAGCTTAAAAGTCAAATGGCTCGAATTTCACATTTTCCTGGAAATTATTTGCTGGATTTATTTTATTTTTTATTGTATTTTTACAATAGTCGATCAATTCCAAAACAAATGAAATCAGTATCGTATTAATTTCGCATTAAGTTACAAGAAAGGCTACAAATTACACTCCGTATTAATCAACTATTCAAGTGGTATAGTTAATAAATACCACTTGATCACTTGGAGAAACAAACTTCTCGTAACTTTTTTAATTCTTATTTTTCCCCCATCATTAACAACTGTATTTCGCCTACCCCCCCAAATGGTCCTTTTCGAAACCCCAGGAGTACGTGTACCACAGCTAGGGAACCTCTGGAAAGTCTGATTCCGGAATTGTTTTTAGTCTCACTTTTGTGCGGAAGGAAGGAAATAACCCAGCGAAAATCGGGATCGTTGCGAAGCACGGCGTTGCACGGGCTATCTCGAATAATGCGCCATTCTCTGGCGGAGAGAACTAAGGTCACGTACACATGCCCAACATTCTCTCCTAAATAAATAAGGAGAGCGGTTCAAACATTCCGTCCGCGAAACCGCGTCGAAATCTGCTTATTTTTAAAATTATACCGTTATTTTGTAAAAAAAACTTTATACTGTGTTGAAGCGAAATGAATGGTCCATCCGATTCCGGAATTATATTTTGTCTGACTTTAGTACGGAGGTAACTCTGCGCTGCTCGGGATCCGCATTTTTTTCATACGCCCTCCTCCAGTTTATTTACGCATGAAGCAACATGCACTGCATATATGAACTTTCAAAGTAAAACAATATTTTTTGTAAAAACCCCATTTGAGCGATTTAATTTTTCTTGTTTCTTTGTATCAATTACCAAAACCCGCACACCATGCCATCCACATTGCATTGTTGAGGGAACCATATTGAATTGTTGGTGTTTTCAAAAATGAAACAGAAAAACGCAATTAAATATTTGTTTAAACAATGAAAACGATTTGAATTGCGCTGCAACAATGAAAAGTACTGTTGTAAATTAGTTTTTAATTAATATCTTTTTTACTTATTACAATTTCGGAATTTAAATGGCCCAAATGGATTCATTGGATTATTTCCCATCTTTTGGCACTTTCCGCGCGCATTTCCGTTCAGCAGTTTGTGAGAAGATAGCCTCACATACATACACGTCGAATTTTAATAGTGTAGATATGTGAATGTATCACAAAATTTAACATCATATTTCTATCAAACACTAGAATAGACTATTAGGGAACGCTTTCTCCCTAATAGTCTGCCTGTGGCGCCATGTCCACGAGTACATGATAATTCAAAACAGCAACAAGCTAGATGGATGAACTCAATATATATGGTTGTATCACCAAATTAAACATTTCATTCATATCAAAAGTTAGACTATATGAGTCTATGTAAAAGGTCGTTTGTGGTGCGATGTCCACGAGTGCATGATAATTCGAAACAGCAACAAGCTAAATGGTTGAACTCTATATATGTGGCTGTATCACCAAATTAAAAAAATTAATTTAATTCAAATATTAGACTATAAGTGTCAATGTAATGGAGGATTACAGTCTAATAAGTGGTAAAAAGAAGATTATATTTGAACTTCTTTTCAGAGTGCCTTTTGATAGTACAGTTTTAAAATTAATTTTCTGCACTTTTTGTGAAAAATATATTATTTATTAATTTTAATTCATAAATTTTCAATTGAATTCATATCTGTGCTTAGTTATAAATATAATTTCTACAGTATTTTGCCTTTTATTTAGTCTGATCATCATTGTTTTCCATTTATATGTCCAATGTGATGAGCTTAATTTGAACTGGTCAATGTTCCCAATTGGGAACATTGGAAAAACATTTCTAAAAATGTTTTATTCATATTTTAATAATTGATATTTTAAACTAAAGCATGGCATAATATAAACGGTTCCTCATCCTGAAAAAACAATAAACAAACCAGTTTTCTTTAGGCCTCAACAACTACTCTTTAAGGATGAGAGTTTGACTATAAAAATGCGTATTGTTTTCGTCTGTATGCGTATTTATTTCGTTACCATAACTAGTCACTTTAAGTCATAACTTTCAGCGTTTGAGTTTGAATGATTGTCTTTTGCCTGACCCAAACTTGCATTCGAATATATTTGATACTAGCCGCCCTCGGCGACCAGCTTGTTCGCCATTAATATAACTTCAATTGAATCTCTTATGTATAATTTGATATTCATGGTTCCTGTAACAAAGTAATTTTAAATTTCAAATTGTGATAGACATTTAACCCTTGTTCTTTCAGTAGCATTGTACCTATTCTGTTCGTTGTCTGCATGAACGTCCCTAAGGGAGTTGAATAACTGTTTGTGTCATGTGGCATACAATTGCACGATATCGGCATCAACTTCACTCTCTTGCAAAATTTGCATTTGAATTTAACTTTAATATGGCTTAGCACATTTTACTTCACGCAACATGTTAGCTTTATGAAAATATGCTGGTTAAAACACATCATTAAACATTAAGATTAATTTTCAACAATGGGCGAGAAACACGTAAGTAAATATTTGTTTAAACAATGAAAAACGATTTGAATTGCGTTGCAAAAACGAGAAATATTGTTGTAAATTATGCCAAAAAGGTTTTGAAAAAATTTATTTAAATTAGCGAAAAAATTGTACGGCAACTTAAATGATTTCATTGAAAAGGTAATTTTTTGCGCTTTCTGATGGTGTAAAAATGAATTTTGAGCCGTGATATTTTCGAACGTTATTAAGGAAAAACGCCAATATTTCGATTAACTTCTAATTAATTAAAATTTCAAAAAAGAGATCCGATGTTCACATTCCCACCCTCCAAAGTATGTTTGTGCCAAATTTCGTAACTCTAGATCCAGCGGTATGGCCTGCACAGAGGCAACACTCAGACACAAGCACATTCTCCTTTATTATTAGTAGAGATTCTAATAAATTTTAGATTGAACAAATTCGCAATTATATTTGATATTTAGAAAGCTTTTTTTAGAGATATTGTTATTTTTAATTCTTAGAGATATTGTTTAAATAATAATGCCTTTATCACAATAAAGGCATTATTTAAATAAAGCTTCAATCAATAATATGATGTTATTGTTGCAATGAAAAGAATTATTCCATTCATTTTATGAACTGATATTCTTTAACCAAATATTTAAAATATTTCCATAAAATTTCCCAATTTTTCATAATTTCTAGAATGCTTTGAAATTTTTTTGCAGATTAACGTTCTTAGTCTATTGTTTATGTTTTAATGTTTATTTAGATTAAGGTTCAGATGTAAAAATTTGCAGAATAAGTATGCGCCGTAGAACTAAAAAGAAAATTTGGAAAAACAAGAAGAAAAAAAGAAATTCGAGAAACGCTCAAAAGTCTAAGAAGTCTGCTCTGGAATTGAGTAACAAGAAAATATGGATCCGAAACGATGGAGCTCGATTTGAAATCCAGCCAATGAAAGGCGATGGTTCGTGCCTGTTCCGTGCGATGTCATACTTTGTTTTCGGAAATCAGGACAATCACGACTTCACCAGGCTTAAAGTCGTGAAGTACATTTCTGATCATTGGGATAGGTTCAAGAATTTTGCATCTGGAAGATCTGTGGAGGATTATGAAAACCACATGAACACACCGGGAACCTATGGTGGTGAGGCAGAAATCGTAGCTTTTTCATATCTATTCAGATGCCAAGTGCACGTACTATTCAAACATTTCCCGGAGAGAAGTGCAGTCACATTTGGAACAGATTCAGTACAATGCTTTATGATTTACAGCGGTCCACCTGATGAGGGACACTACGATGTCCTTGTGCCTTCTACGAACCAGGCCTGCAATCTACATCTTTACAAAGAACTCATCAACCAGCTAAGATATGTGACAGCAGCTGTTTATGAATTGGATCTGGCTGATTTCAAGGAAAAGAAAAATAACTCCGGAAAAAGATCCTTCATCAAGAAATAGAAAAACAGGAGAAATGTGGACACATCTGCAAGCCTAGAACTCAGTACAATAAAAAGTCTAAACTACTTGTTATTAATTAAGTGTTAACTTGGTTATTTGTTTCGAAAATAAATTTACATTAATTTGATAGTTTAACTCGGAGTTTCTTTGGAATGATGTGCTATGTTTCATTGTATGTTTATGTTATAGGAATGTTCAATAGCCAAATTTACAGTTTTATACCAACATGTTAAGTAATTTATCTCGGTTCATTATGAATCTTAATGCATTATTACATAGTATGACAATTAAATAAATAGAAAGTATTTTTTGTTTTTCAATCCTTATTATTCTGAGGAATCAAAACTAAGGCACCAACTACAAAGACTATTCGAGCATTTTTTAAAAACTTTTTTAACGGAATATATAAAAAGTCGCTTCGGTTAAAACAGTTTTTATGTTTCATTTACTATTTTTTCAGACTTTATATTATAATCTGGTAGTAAAAAGCTTTCTTTATATACAAAATAGCATTTGTAAATAAACAGCAGATGGAATATGCTTTCATTTTTTTCCAAGGGAAAATGCAGTAAAGCACCGTTTATACGTCTTTCAAGGGACTGATGTAAAACAAGGTATAATTGAAAAGAAGTACAATCCAGATTTAAATAAACATCTTTGATTATTACAAATCTAATGCTACGAATGCAAATTCATTTAAAAGTATTAATTTTAAATATAATACTAGTATATTACTACAAAATATTGAAAATAATAATTAAATTTTAAAATTAAATACAGTCGAACCGCGATATAGCGAACCCGGGATATAACGAATCCTCGGTTACAGCGAACGTTTTACATGGTTTTAACTGAATCCCTATGTTAATAATGTATTTTCATACGTTTACAACGAACAGCAAACGCTAGAGACTCTGTTATAGCGAACTGAACATTTCTAAAACTTCAAACTTTTCACTTGCCCAAAGGGACATTCTTTACTAATTGTGCTCAAGTCAACCCAACTTCTACAAGAGTTACCCCTTTTGCATGAAATACTCTTGTCCAGAGACCACATTCTTCGCCTGTTGTACCTTTGTTAGAGTCGCTGCTAACCCCATAAGTGAGACAAAGGAACAATAGGCAAGGCTCTTTACAATTTCTATCTCCCCTCCCCCGGTGGACACTTGGCCTGGTGTTAACTAAGGAAGGGGGGGACTTAGGAACAATCACGTGTTTTCTCTGCAATTTTAGTTTAATTGCTTGTCATTCTGTGAACTTTGCAGTGACCATGGCTAACGTCGGCAAGCAAATTATTTAATACTTTATTTGTCCTTAATTACTAATGAAAATATTATGTTATTAAAAAGTTTATTATAGAAGTAGTATCTTAGCATGTTAGGACATTTTTTTTTGCAAATACGGATACAGCGAATCTCGGTTAAAACGAACTTCTGAGTCGGACCGTTGAGGGTTCGTTATAACGGGGTTTGACTGTATTTATCATAAAAGTAAGAAAAATCATACCTTCATTGCGTATCTTGAGTACTACTAAGTATAAATATCTTAGGAGAGAAGCTACGCTTGACTGTACTAGATAATTCCATGTGACGTCACGTCCTGCCGGGGGGAACTATATAAGGAGAGCGCTTGGATGACGGAGGGTATGTGTTGGTCGACTGGGATCGCCTTGGAGCTCGAATGTCTTTGGATTTCTGTCCACTGTGCGAGATAGTAAGCTGTTAGACGTCGAGCGGTAGGAGTGTTGATCCATTAGGAACGAGTTTCTTCTGCAGTGCGAGCTAGGAAGCTGGTGAGCTGAACGCTATTGAAAGTGCTGTTATTGTCGTTATCAGTTATTGTTATTTATATTTGCATGTTATGTCGTTATTTGTTATTGCTATTTATATGCAAATAACTAATAACATAATATAAATTTGCTATTTATATTATGTTATTAGTTATTTGCTGACTGTTTGTATTGTTAAATATCAAAGTGCTGAACTGTTATTACCTGTGAATTGTTGTCTGTTTACATTGCTGATCTGTGCAAGAACTATCGTTTCCTTTGATACGTGTTTTCCTGCATATTTGTAAATAAACCTTCATTCTTCATTATCCTGCGTGTTGGACTGTTTGCACCTTACACCCACAGGAAGACTTTGGTAAAAGTATATACTTCTAATATATAGAGGAAAAGGTGTAAATATGGGCACCCTCTTTTGTTTTTGACTTAAAGTACTTACTTTCATTTTGAAAAATTCTGGATTTTTGACCTCCATTAACAACTATTACAAGTTTACTAAATGAGAGGACGCAAAACAATGATTGATACCAATTATTTCAATTCGAAAACGAAGATTTACAAAAAACTTTTAAAAAAGCACCAGAAAAAATGGGGTGCAAATATGGGCCCTCTCAAAAAGAGTCACAAAAAATAGTTTAAAATGTTTTAAAACAGGATAAAACAATACAAAATAGTAGAGAATTTATTTATTACAGAAAAAAATTATTTACAGAAATCGCAAACATAACTGGCTGTTTCAGCCCCGGCACAATCTAAGTGTGCCAACATTTGGCACATAACACATTTAACCCACACTTCCCCGCTAGTATCTTCAGAGAACTTAACATCACAAAAGATGCAAGTTGCCTCGCTCGAGTCTGGTTTATCCCCATCGTTGATATCCAGGTTGATATCATCATCGCTGTCCACAAGGGGAGGATCATAGTAGTCTGATGAGTCCGATGATGAATCGTAGCGTTTCGTGGGTGGAATTTTCTTTTCTTGAAGGCCCTTGGTCTTCCCACCCCTGCCCCCTGGTCGGTCTTTTACCCAGGGAACACTCAATTACGTCTTCTTGGGAACTTTTCTCAAGAGACTTGGTCAACTGATCCTTGTATGGTGATCCAGTGATGAGACTGGACCTTGTTGCTTTGCATCCACCAGTAGTGGTTCTCTTCTTAATGTTGGGGACAGGAGATATGTCGAACGGAGAAACTGTATTTGAAGTTCCCGGGGAACATTTCGGTGTTTCATCAACCTCATCAATTGGCATTGAAAGGGTGCCCATATATACACCAACTAAACCTAAGAAAGATGGCCACTATCACATGTAACCAAAACGCGCGTGTGACTAAAGGCGTGCTTCTAAAAGTAGCTTAGGATCTCTGCTTTCCAGATATCACTGTAAAATTATTTTAAACTAACCATAAAAACATGAAAAGAAAACGATTTCACATATCTGCCAAAAGTTTGCGCAGTCCAGAACAAACACCAATTCGCTCAATAACTCACGCTGCATCCACACTACTTGAAAGAATGGTTCCAACTGTTCTCTTCTATCTTATATTAACAAGTAGTGCCATCTACAGACCTGGAGGCCAGTCTTCAGCACCTCCCATAGCCACTTGGGGAGGGGTGCCCATATTTACACCAGTGCCCGTTTTTACACCGGTTCCTCTAGTGAATTCACTCAAAAATTTTCCTCGCTCAGTAAATTCATTTTGATTACTCCAGTGAATGAATGATTATATAACAAAATTCATAAAACTGAAGAAGTAAGGCGTCTGTAAGCATTGGTTTTCTGTGTGAAATCATATCATATTAGAATAGAATGTATCGAAATACTTGTCTCTCATAATCATTTGAAAATATCGCTTGTAGCTCTTCTGAGAGATATATTCTTGTAATTTCACTTGCATAAATAATAGGTACTTCATGGAATGTACCTATTATATATGGTTATGCAGTCATTATTTGTAAGTAATGTGGTTAATATCTTCGCCACAGAATTGACAAGGGATTTAATACCTTCATATGCTATATCTAGAATGAAGGGGAATATACGAATGATTGCATTTTAGATAGATAAAGCGTGGGTAAAAAAAATTAACTTTCATGAAATTCACCGAAATAAGGACAAACAGATTCATGTAAGGAAGAAAACAAAAACAGAAAACTGATTCAATGAAGTTATTTTTATTAGTGAATTCATTCACACGTCGTCCTCCGTTTTTCTCCCCTTAAAACTTTTGATCCATCGTCTATAATATCATAAAAACAGCAAAAAAATGTAAGGAATTTCAAAGTAAAAATATATATATGTTATACTAGTATGGAACAATTATAGAGGTTTAAAAAATGTTAATTACCTTCGAAAATAATGAAACTTGTTAATCAATTGCTCATCCATATGTGTTTTCCTGCTTTTTATCTTTGTTGAATTAAAAATTCACTGCGTGTGAATTTGATTTATATACAAACGAAGAAGCGAATTTTACGAAGATCAAATGCATATATGATAAAATTGCCAAAACGCTTCCTGAAAAAACACTTTTAAGCTCAAATACTCGAGTTTGGAGATGAGATTTTTAGAACTTTTTATCATTTTGGTGTTGTCAGATGATTATGTACTGCTTAAGAAAGATTTTACTTTATATAAAGAAACGTTAGAGAGGCCGAATTCAAAATAACAGATATTTTATAACAGATGTTATATTATTCTGTAAATGAAGAAAACATCCACACACAAATTTATAATAACCGAACATTCCTTTCTTTGTATTTTAGAACATCCTAAGCTTCTCATTTTACACCAAAGAGAAATGTTTCAGGATTTAAAAAGAGATAAAATCAAATGATAAAATGAGGGCTTTAGCCTCGATAGATCATTTGTTGTTAAATTTTGTCGCTTTTTAGACAAGAAGAAAATAACGAAAAAAAATAGGAACTTCCCCGGAAATGCAATTATGTGGAAAAGCTATTTAAGAAGATTTTCTGTACTTGAATTGTTTATGAATCAAATTGGTAACGCATCCATTTCAACAAAAAAACACTAATTTTTGACGAATACATAAACAATTATTTACGCAAAAACCGCAAAAACCCGAAGAAAGAAAAATCGCATATCCTTACGAAGGCAGACGAAAATGATTGCATACTTAATTATGTCTAATTCTAATGTTAAAAAATACTTTCCAAACATGTCATTTCAGAAAGGAAAATTTTTTTCAGAAGCCAATTAGTATCAAACGACGACGTGTACGGGGCTTTTAAGTGCTATCAAACAAATATTTCTCTTGAAATCAAAGAAGCGCAACAAATGATATTTACTGAAAATGTTACCAAATCATGAATAGTCTTGTAGTCAATAAAGAACAAAAGAGAACTCATCTTTGTTACGCTTGGAGTTCAATAAACGCCTCATAACATCACTAAGGAAGAGCTAGAATTATGTCGTAGCTCCACCCAGACGACGCACCGCACTTGGACCATTTTCTGCCGCCAACTTCAGTCAGCGAAATTCGATTTCGGTACGTACACCGTTTCACCAAACGATCTTTTAATATTCTAGTCTTACTTGTGATCTATTTTCACTTTCTCGTGTACGAAGTATACAAAGAGAAAGTATTGTAATCGTCAAAAAATTCGAACTCGAGATTTTGACGAATCTCCACGTTTTATACATTCATGACTCCGAAAAACACAATTTTAGAATTATGTCTGTCTGTCTACGTGTGTGTCTGTCTGTGAACACGATAACTCAAAAACTATTAGAGCTACGGGGATGAAATTTGGGATGTGGTCTTTAAACATAATTTGTAGGTTTCTATCAAATTTTGGACAAAATCCGTCAACGGAAAGTCTGTCTGTCTGCATGTTCGAGGTCATGCGAACGCTATAACTCAA